>MNPL01030462.1:6495-17561 GCA_002081605.1 Tropilaelaps mercedesae | reverse complement strand
GGCGGGGATCGAACCCGTGCACCTACGTGTCTCCTTCAGTCGCAAGGCGCATACGAATGCACCCCAAAGCCACCGAGCTCGACAATCTCGTCTGTCAGGAAGCACTGAAGCGTCCACACCATCTCACGTTTTCACGGTGAGACACACTACTATTCACTGTCGCGGAAAAATGCTGAGGACATTTGTACGCGCGCTACGCGGCGTAAATTGTACGCGGCCCATGTACACAAACGAAATAACGCTGTTATATCGATGAATCGCTTAGCTACGAACTAACACATGACCCCATATTCAACACTCACATGCCATTCGAGCCAACAGAGGCAACACAGTCGCTACATGCGGAATGCAATCAGGGAATCAGCGTATTTTCATTTCAGACGATCTATATTGAATTGCAAGTCTAGCTTCGGCTCTGCGCAACCATTCGTGAGTCACGGTTACAGCTCGGTTACATTTCTGTCTCGTAGTGCCGATCTAAGTCGAACACACGGAACCGGATTTCTTCTTTCGTGTGATTCGTTGTGAACGGTGTTCGCGGAGGCTGCTCCGCGCGCGGCGACCTTGATCGCACCTTGAACGACGGGACGTTATAATAATGCACCCGTGCCCGAAAACCTTGTACTTTTGCGCACTCCGCAAACACCGAGCTGCACGCGGGCCGTACCGTAGTGGCTGGCGTCATTTCCAGCCATGCGTCCCCCACCCCCCCATGCATCGGGGACCCAGAAACCGGCTGATACTTCGTTGTAGTGTTGTCAGCGATTCTGGGGAAGCCCTCCGGTGACGTGGCGTGATGAAATATTCAGCCTCGACTACAGCCCCCGACGGCACGACATCGAGAATACCGCGCCCCCGCCAACACTACGACCAACCGCCACCAGGTTCAGGATAGCAGCACACGACAGCCCCCTGACTCTGCGCCTCGCACGGACCTAGCAGTAGCGAATGTCGGTAAGGCTCTTCTCCACAGGCGCAAGAACACAGAAGCAGACAGCCGCGCAGGATCACACTAGGATAAGTCAGGCCAGACCACACAAAACAGGACGAGGAATTCTACCCAACACGTACACACCTGCTAACATCGGCACCTAGCCGCGAACGGTTTTGCACGCCCCCTACTCTCTCATGTTACGTGAATGAATATCTGTTCAATTCTGGATAAAATATGATATTTGAACATAGTTAATATTTGACGCATAAACACCTCGGCCACACACGGTTAATGTTCACGGGACGGATATATCGTTACGCGTACGGGACGACGGAAAAACGGGTCTATTGGCTACATAACATCTCTAAGCAGGCGAAAATATGGCATGGCCACTGGGGCGTGACTTCGAGGGGCATGCAGGCCCTCGGAGTGGCCATCTCCTCCTACGTTAGCATTGAGCCATACAATCGTGCTATGTGATGCCAAGCTTGTGGAGCTCTTAGTTCTTCTCCGACGTGATTTGTGGAACTTGATACTTTCTCACTTCGATGTCACTGGTGGACAATATTTGGCCTTGACAAGGCACAGTTGCTCTTCCCATACAATCACCTAATTCTTATTCGTTCGTTGTACGCGGTCTCGCCTCCAGGGTTACACTTTGAGAAGTAAATATGAACACGAACGACAACAGCTAGCTTGATTCCTACTACACGCGAAATCTAAGGCGGGTCAAGTACTTTCGTTATTTTCTAGACACACTCACACACACACTGCCTTATATTTTTTCAAGCACCCAACAGGAGGTTACCGCGCGCAGTTGCATGATAACGCCGAATTATTCGAAGTAATGACTCGGCGATGGACTTGCGTCAAACGTGCGCAAGCTTTTGCCTTTAATGCCGTGCTAGTAATGTCAGAGGAGAACTAGAGCGACATCTTGAAGGAATATATGCGATACACTGTGTATATGTAATCGTTACTCGGCTGCTTACGAACAATATAGCATCACCGAAAAACACTGTTATGCACACAAACGCAGCTCGCAGTCGTCGAAAAGAGTACCCAGTTTTCTTTCTGCAAAAAAAAAAACTGAAAAAAACCAACTCGTTCTCAAGGTTCATTTCGTTCTTCATCGCCCCAAACCTGGCTGGCTACTGCCGTTTTAGCGAACAGCTGTTTGCCATTGCGGGGTAGTGAGCGTTTGTACGAGAACCCTTCGACGCTTCGGGGGAAGTTTCGTGCGCGTTTGTCGTCGAACACGCCATTATTTACTCGGTGCTCGCGCAAGGTCCTACTCACAGCAGCAGACGAAATAAATACACCCTCGTCCCCTTTCCTATCCTGCCTAGTTCTCTCTCGTTCTCTCGCTTATGCGATCTCTATTGGCCGCCGTGCGTCTGTCTGAACAGACGTTCAGACAGACGAGCCAACCTCAGATGGACGCGCGCGCGCGCGCTGGCTGAGCGCGTGGTGGAGGCCTTCGCCAGTCGGCTCGCCCGCCGCAGAAGGACGGCTGAATTATTAACCCGAATGCGTGCGAGTATGTGCTAAATATTTTACACCAAAATTAAAGGTTATGTATGTATCACGTATGAAGGTCGTGTAGAACACGCAACGCCGTGAATAAATTCCAACCACCCCACACACTGGCACGCACTCAGAGACACGCATGTGCCCGGAGACACAACACTCGCTAGCCGGTGCGGTCTGTCTCTCCGGATAGACGGTCCCCCGAACGAGCACCCCCCCCGGTACACGTAAGCAGCTCGGCGGGCACCGGTCGGGCAGGATCGCTCGCTACGGCAGCAAAGCCTGCGGAACATGCAGGAGCTGTTTGTCTCATCGAGACGACCCCCGTCCGGGGGCGCGTCCTCCAGCTAAACCCCTGACATCTCCCCTCCTCCTGCACGTGCGATGTTTTCCATCTGCCACCCCACCCGTCCTACAGCCCCGAGTCTGTTGCCCTGCCCAGCGTGGATCGTACAGCCACAGAGAGGACATCTACAGTCGATGACTGTAGATCAACGCACACGAACACATCCGTTCTACAGAACACAACATCGTCAAATAGGTAGAACGAACTTGAGCGGAAGCACCTCAGTAAAGAGCCGACCGACCACGATGCCTTTGTTGCCTGACATGACGTACGAAACATTTGCAACAATAAACTAGTGACTAGATGTAGGTGTACGTGGGTGTATCAACGTCTTGTACGTGAAGTACGGGGGGGCGCCGGGGCGGCGGCGATTTCTACGATGCAGTGTACGCGATATGCCCCTCCTGTTGGGGCGATCCACCGAGATCCCCGAAGGTGTAGCAGTCGTATGAGGAAGTTCATCGCGCGTTGTCAAGACACGTTGTTGGCTGGAACTCGAGACTCGGGGCCTAGCGACCAGACTACGGACCTAGCCCGCGCAGGCAGTGCGAAATGAGGAACTTCTCAAATCGACGCTTAGGCGGGGCCAGGCTTCCGTTGTTCGATCATCGTGACGACCGAACGAGCGACGACCTCTACGGTACGGACCTAAGTGCCGACCCCGAGCCGCGATGTGAGACGCGTCCGAGCAGTTCCCTACGGACTTTCCTAGATGAGTCTTCGCTTCATGCCCCTTCAGACGATGTGCCTATTTCCTGCGCACTTCGGACAGAAGTTCCCTTAGCCGGCGATTAACTACGGCGCCGCACTGTCAGGCCCGCTAATATATTCCGCCGAATAGCGGAGAACTCTCCCGGGAGAAAGTGCTCGTTCACGCGTCTGGATCAACGCAGGCGGCGACGTCGTCGAACAATTGTTGTTCTAGGCCTTTAGCCTTTGCTTCCTTTACACGTTCGAGTCGATACCTGCCGGGCTCCCGTTCGCAGCTGGTCCACCCCGGAGCGGATTGAAGCCTCCTTTGAGGATCTTCGAATAACGTTGGCCACCGGTTCTCTCTTGGCGTGAGGTGCGCTCACCGCGTAAATGGACGACTGTTCGACGGGGCCAAGCACATTTGGCCTGCACGAGCCGACTGCGGTAACGATGACGGCTTAGCCTAATCGTAAGGCTTTTGGGTTCTCGTTCGCATGAACGTAGCTAGCGCAAGTTGTTCACAAGGTTCCAGGTTCGCCCTCAGGTAGCCCCGGTCTATTCGTGCTTTCTCGACGGGAGCCAGCTTAGAGAGATGGTTCCTTCACTCTTCGATTTGTGTCTCTAGGTTATTCGTCCGCTGGTTCCGACGCCTTTTTACTGCGGTTTTTTTTTTTTTTTTTATTTTGTTCTTCGACGTTGTTCGTTCCTTCGAGTCGTCGAGAACTCGCCTTTCGCTCGCTCGGCTGTAGCTTTGACTCGTCCACTTCGTATTCCTTTGATTCGTTGTGCTTTGACTCTTCCTCCAGCCGCTGGTCCGGCGGGGTACGGGTGCGTTCTTGATCCCATAGTGGAGTCCGTGGCCGTTGTCGGCCCTATCCCGTTTGTCCGCCCGACCTGTGTCCCTAATGACTATTCTCCATTAGCGGCCAGCCGCTGGGACCAGCGTCAGCGACTAAGGCTGAGAGCCGCCAGCAAGACGGAGCCGCCCCGTCCGGGCCTGCTGGACTGGAGCGTGCTGGGGTACTGGAGGCACCCTGGAGCACTGGAAAGAGGCGCAAGTTAGATCGCGCGCCACTCCGCTGCAAAGCGGGCAGCCGCTCAAACGGGCGTTGGAAGTGAGCACAACCAGCTAGAACAAGCATGAGAGGGAGCACCGAGCAAGCGCGTAGTGGCCATTGTCTAACGCAGATTAATGATGAACAAGCTAACTAGGTGCTGCTGCTGCTGCTGCTGTTCGGCCCGCTGGAGCTCTGAGGAGAGAAGTTCACCTTGCGCTTGTGCCCTTTCTTCTTCTCCCGGTCTTTGTCGTGTCGCCTCTTCATTATCGTCCGGCGGCGTCAGTTAGACGACCGCCACCACCGCTCGGCACCTTTCTCGGTGCATCACACCGGTGCTCGGCGCTTCCCCTGCGGCTCCTTTCGGGGGAGAAGTGAACCTCCGGCGAACTACCCCCACCATCCCGCCAATACTCCCTGGCCGCCCCGTCGTCCCCGAAGACCCCCAAAAGTGGAGAGCAGCAGCAGCAGCAAGAGAACGAACGGCCTAGCGCGTTCGTTGTTCAGACACCTTCATCGATTCACCCCCTTCACACGGACGCTGTCTCTTGAAAGCGAGACGAGCACCTGTGTGTTGTGTTTGTATGTCTTTGACGGGAGAAGAGATTTTGTGTCGAGAAGGAGAAACATCACAGGGGCATCAAGCGGCTCGAGTGTCGAACGGATGAGAGAGCCATCTAGAGGATCGTGCTCGTCCTCTTGACCCTTTATTCCCCTGCTGTTCGCCTGGGTCGGCTCCAGTCAATGGCCAACTTGACTCTCTGGCTGGCGCACACCCTTCGGTTCTTCCCTCACGCCCCCGTACGATGACTTCGACTATCGAGGACGGAGCGCGCAGGACCCGCGCTACGACCTGCTGCTACTTGCTCTTCTAATCTACTCGCTGGCGACTAGCCTAGCCTAGGCTAGCAGAGGTAGCGAGCGCAGCATGCCCATAAATAGCCGCCTGCCATCTGGGCGGCATCGCGTCTCCTAACGCCCCTCGACATTTCCCACTGGGTACCCTGTAGTCGTCGTCTCCCTGCGTCCACTCTGGCGTTCGTCTTTTCTCTCGCGACACTCGTCGAGGAGGACGAGTACAGACGAGTGAGTACCACAGGCAAACGGTGGCTCAAAGGAGGGCTTGCGATTAGAAGACGAATTAGCACGCACTTTTCGTTGCGGCGCGCCACCACCTTCTCCTGGTGGTTGTCGATGGTACCTGTGGCGGTTGTTACCTCTCGGCCTGATGACGCCATCCGACGTGCACCCGATACGGCTGCCCAACGAGTGCTAATGTCATCGCGATCTGACACGATCCGCATGGATACCGAGAGAGAGAGCAAAACACATCGATTCGAGGCGATCTGCCTGCTCCAGAGGCGATCTCTCCGTGTCTGGCGTACGCGGCACGCAGGCGAATTTTCGGCGTAACTTCGTTTCGAATCTGGGGTAGCTGTTCTCAGGCCGTTGTAGTGTCGCGTAGTGACTAATCGTTACGCTGCGCTGGACGACGACGACGACTAGAGCGTCGTTTGATGGTGATCTTTGAAACACGACCAAAGGCTCAGGTCGGCCATTTCCTCTAAAACGTTCGTTCCTCACCCGCAATAGGTGGTTAAAGTGAGGAAAAACCTGATCACCTGAGCACCCTCGTCGACGACCCCCACCCAGTCCGACTAGGTTCTAGGCTGTCGCAAAGTGTTTCGCTAGTTTCGCGAAGACAATGAAGGAAGGGAAGTTGTCGCGATGGCTCTTAACGCTGCGCCCCAACTTAAGTAACTTGTGCGCGCGCGCGCGTCGGCTAAGAGCTCTTAGCATTTGGCTTAATAGCAAATGGCTCAACTTGCTTGCGAGGAGTGGGCGGAGTGGGGAGCCTTTAGGGGGGATAATCGGTCCACGACAAAAGAGAGGATTGAGACAATTTTTTAAGTATTGACTTTTGAAGGCCAAGCACCTTGGCCCAGGGGTAGGAAGAAAGTAAGTGGATTTGAAGCGTTTAGTCGTTACGTGGAGCTCGTTTCTACACATTTTGAGCGGAGCGAAGGGTGTGATGTGTAATATGCTATGCGCTAAAGGGAGGTCTGCGTGTCTAGTTAGGTGTGCAGATTCCAATTGTATTTCCAATTGCGTTATTTTTGTCGTTCTGTGACTTTGTATCTCCTTTTCACGCATTCTGTAGACGACGCACGATGAAGCACTGGAGGTGCTCTCGAGCAGTTCTTCTACTCGTCCCCCGCTAGTTCACGCAAGTGACGAGGATTGGAATCGGAGGGGTCCGATTGCGCGGGTCGTCCGTCGAATAACGCGATCGATATGCGACGACAACGCCCAATGGTGTCCGAACTTGAGCAGCCGCATGATTAGAGGGATGATCTCCTGCTGTATAGGAGAAAATGCCGCAAAACGATGGCAAACAGCAAATCCATATTCCAGATTGCGCTTTCACGCATGCACATTCATGAGGGCCACGTGCGGTTTTCCCCCGTTGGAAGGTCTACGGGACCTTTCATTGTTGCGCACACAACGTCGACTGCAAGCGCGAACTCGAATCGGAGCTATTGAGCAAACGCATCGTCGACGACGCGGCGTAAAACCTTGCCTGAGAAGGCGTACACCTCCTAGGGACGATATCATCGAACCTTTTATTCCTCGCGGCCCGGTGCAGGCTAATTCGACTAATATTACGGATCGGCTGTCTACCGATATTCAAGCTGGCCGGGCGAAACCGCACGCCGTTGACAACAATACTGGCGTCGGTCGATTTTCACAACGAACAACGACAGTATCTCATAGAATTTCGTTGGCTAGCATCACGTTTGCTAAGTAATATCGCCAGTTCGGTAGTCTAGACGGGCGCTACACGAGTGTTGTCATTGCTGCATGATACAGATGAGGCCTCAATTTTCTCGTCCAGCCGAACTGAAGAGTCTCTACCGTTTGGGGATCCTTCTCATCTCTAAAGCTCGGAACTGCCGTCGAGCAGTATTTCGAATACGCAAAGCGTTTACACGTTTCAAGCATAGCATGTGACCGGCGGAATTCGAAGAGGAAATCGGCGGCGGCGGCGGCGGCGGCGGTTTGGCTATTTCCAGAGGATGTGAACGTATCTGATTTTGCTCGTTTAGGATACCGATACAAGAGTCGCAACGATGACCTAATTGGCTAGATACTAGCAGATAGAGCTTGAAACATGTCAGCGTTTACGTTAACTCATGAGTGTCTGTCGTCTGAATATGATATGGTCTACATTATGCATCCAGCATCCGGCGGATCGTATCGACGCGATGGGGACCTATCGGCATAAGGTAATCAGCGGCCTGGCGATTTGGCCTGAGTAAGGTGGCTGCTGTTCATCTCTCCCTCTATCAATCAAAGGCTCGTCGAATAGGTAATAGTGGCGTGGACGAACGTTTGGACAGGCGGCTCCTTTCAGCTGTGGTGAACCCCGATGCCATCGATGGCATGACACGCTCATTCTGACCGTCTGTCCGTCAAAGGAGTGGCATCGAACAACTTCATAATTACGCACACACAGGCGTCTGTGTGTGGATAACATTTCCATAGGCTCGTGCGAATTGTGCATCGACTCCGACTTCGCTACTGTGGTCTTCTCTACTCATCGTGCAACTGCTCGATTGTTTCTTGAGCGAGGTGGCGTAGTGTTTTTCGAGGTCGTGTGAACGATTTGACTGTTCGTAGTCCAAGTGTAGATCAAGGCAGTCGTTGTGTTTGCGACGAGGAAAATCGCTAGCGACCGCCGAATTCAGTGACAGTGAAAATGTGAACTGTGAAACGATCAGGTCGTGCACCGCCCAACCGCCCACGTCCTCCGCTCCGTCCGGCCCCCCCTCCGATTGCAACGATCGGTTTGTCCAACCCGTTTTTATGAATTCATTCGGCTTTGCAATTACGTCGTAGCTCATTAATCGTATACACATATTCAAATACACATACGCCGGTAGCCAAATGTGACCATGAATCAGGAGTATGCGCGTCGGCTGGACCTTCGGCTAGCGTCCAACGAAACGGGGGTAGGTAAGTCGTTGTATCGACATTTTCATTGAATAATGAAAATATCACGTTAATTAGCTATTACAATACACTTTAGGCCATTAATAAAACATACGCCCCCCGTCCCGTCCCCGTTTACTTGCATTATTCAATAATGAGAATAAGCTCGAGCGGGGGGTACGGGAGGGTCTTCGACAACAAAGCCGGTGTGCGGTTTTAATGAGACGCTATTTTCCAATTTTTGTCGGACTTATTAGCCCCGAAACTGTTCAGTACCTTATACGTATATGGATATTGACACTGTACTTGAGAGGGCGAACTCGTTACGGGAGCCATAAGTTGCCCCCGCCTATAAATATACGCCGTGAGACCCAGTCCGATTGACCTCGCAAAGGTTCACTCCCTCGTCCCGGGCTAGGGCAGGCGCCTAATTCGAAGGCGGCAGCTTCGGTCGAATTAGATGCGGCCGGGCTAATTGCAAAGGGCCGATGGGGTAATTACCAATTAGTGGCAGCACTCCCCTTTCACTCCCACTTTTCCCAAGAGCTCTGTCGAAAGCTTCCCGACAGACAACGCGGAGCCCGCGTCGACTATTTGCCTCTCGCCGAGCGACGCAGTGTAGCAAACTTTTTATGCTAACGCTACTCGCCGCCGGGGCCCCGAAGAAGGGGCGCGCGATGCCTGCATGTGCGGTCGAAGGGCAAAATCATTTTTTTTTAGACCATCCGATCGAGGACAGCATTACTCTGTGTGCTCGCTATAGTCATAATAGTCGTAGTAGTAGTAGTAGTAGTAGTCGTAGTAGTAGTCGTAGTAGTAGTCGTAGTATAACAATAATGGCCTCGCAATTTTGCTTGCAAATAGGCAAGAACTTGAATAAAGCGATTCGACGTTTCGTAACCTAGCGAAAACGGTTGCAAACTGCCGCCCCATTTATTAGGAACGCTTTATTTAAGGAATGTGGTCATTTTTCGTTCAGTCGACGCATGGACATGAGCTCGAGCTGTGAAAAGCTGCTCCGTGAGACAATGCTGATCTCGAAATTGGCACGCTCGCTAATTCCTCGTTTGTTTGTTCCTTGAGCCGACGCCATCTTGATTTCGTGATCGTGTTGGACGAAAAACGGGACACTTCGAGATGAAAACGGCTTCGATTAGTAGCCCGTGAAGATGCCATGACTACAACAATCGGATGGTTATGAGCGAACCGTCACTGAGACGAATACTCCAGTTTTCTCCAAGAGCCGAAGTGGGTCGCGATTTAGTGGCAGTGCCATTTCGATAGGAGACCCCCTTCGACTGGCCTTGCTGGTAAGAATATAGTTTTGTGGAGCTTCGTGAGCAACGAATGAATCGACGGTGTACGAAGAAAAAAACCCGAAAAGCATGCACCGACCGAGCGACCGACCGAGCGACCGACCGAGCGACCGACCGAGCGACCGACCAAAGGAGGTAGTGACGCCAGCCGAGGGCCAATGAAGTCGAACCAACATGAGGCGATGGCTGAGGTCCATCATCGGTTCGGCACACCACATTCGTCTACATACCACCTGCCTCCCAATGGAGTGAGAAGGGCGGCTCGGAATGGAATCATCGCGATGGGTTCGCTCGCACGAGCCGTACATGTCCGGGCTTTTTCCTTACAGCCATCCAATGTGTGCGTATCAGCAATGAGAGAGAGGCCTAGGTCGAGAGGGGCCTAAGTCATCTGGTCGATGAGACAGGAGGCTGTTAAGGAGGAGTTCGGATGTCGACCCTCTGCGACTGTCGATGGCCGGCTTCGATGCTGCCGACGCGAATGGCTCGACTTCTCCGTAGTTTGACGACGTTCATCAATGTGGCAAAGCGTCTCTCCAACTTTTTTTCGCTTCTTCTCGTGTTGCTAATGACGGATTTCTGTTGTTGGCTTCGTTGAACTTCGTTGTTTTTGCTGCTGCTGTTCGGGCGTTCTTTGCCGTGCCCCTCTTCCGGTTTGTTCTTCGGTGATTCGGTTCGTTGGGACCCCCTTGCCTTTGTGAGCTCAGCACGAGCTTCATTGCCAGCCACCTCGGCCATCCAGACGACCAACTGCTGCAGCCGACGGTCTTCACCGAGGACGAAATATGAAGTAGCCCATTCTTGAAACACTCTCGACTCGAGATCCGTGTCCACCCCCGCCGACGATCGAGTCGTCTGTTGCGTAACGGACACCAAAGGCACGTCTAGACGTGTTTGCAACGAGCCGAATACGTGTCGAGAAACGATGCTCTCTCTAGCGTGAACGAGCTCCACGTAACATCGACATTCGTGATGACATTCGAGTCGCAGTTTCTCAGCCGAACAACAGCGGCTTCAATACATCTGAGTCGCACTTTTGTGATCGTATTCTCACTCGAAGGGGTTCACAATTCGACAGTCGTTTACCGCAGTTCTATTTCACTTGTGGCTTTTTCCACGTTCGCAGCGATATTAGGCGTTTGCGTTGCAGCCTCGGTCCCTGACCAGGAAAGCCTTTCCACGTACGTCGCGATGATAGA
>MNPL01030447.1:58883-69234 GCA_002081605.1 Tropilaelaps mercedesae | reverse complement strand
CTGATTAATGCTTCTTTGCATAAATCTGCCCTGGTTTGCACCAGACCCTGTATTGTGGTACCGAGGACTCATATATGTCAGTAGACATACGTGACAGAACCGACGACGGCCCCAGTAGTGTGAACCTCTAACTTAAGCTGGCAACACATGTAGTGCAGAAGCACTACTATGATGATCGAAAGGATATGCTCCCAAGTTGAAGTTGTTAGAAGTGATATAGATAACTCTACTGGGGTATTCCGTGTGTTAATTTTACGAAGAGTGCATATACTGTAAAAATTGCGACACAGTTCTCTGGTGATCCTTTCGAAAATAATCTGTTGACTTCTGTTGCGAAGCGTTCAAGTTATTCCCAAAGATCAGGCGTTAATCTGAGTATGGGGTAAGATACGCTCGCGCCGACACGATCAAGGAGACTGCAAATTACAAAACCGTTTGCTCTGCTGCATATCCCTGTAATAGTCAGACGTCGTGAGTTTTGAGCAAAGTTAAGGAAAAATTACCTGGGTGGAGAAAGGGTTTTCGAAGTAAGAAATAGGAGAGGCAGAATTCTTCTTCACCTCCGACAAATCTTCCCATATTTAGTGCTTCTGGCCCATAATGTACCGGGTCGTGCTGTGTGCTGGCACTCTCATGGCTCACCATAGACGTCAGAAGTTGGGGCATGTAGTGATTTGTGTCAGAACGACCTGGCCTGTAGAAAATGCGGTCAAGCTGTACATCCGGCCGCCAAGTGCGGTAACTAATACAAGTGCGTCAATTGTAAAGTCTCATCTAGCTTCTCCCTCTGTCGTTGTGAAATTTAAAAATGCAAGGTTCCCATGAAAAAAACGCTAATTCAGTAATTCAGAGACCAGCGTTTTAAAGTCAATAAAGTGAAGGTTTTGACCATCGCACTGTTCGCCGACCTTTTACAGAGCAGCAAATATCTCTCGGGAGAACTAATCTTTTTAAGCCATCTTATGCAGCGGTGGTACGACTTGTAGCGGTTGACCCTCCAATATGGGAAAAAAGTCAGGATAGATCTATTCAGAGCCACAGTATTTTTATCTGTGAAGAAGGGACAAAAGAAGATTCGAGGATAAGGGTTAAATAGAGAAGTCATTCATTAAGCAGAGACTAAGTTAAGGCGTCGTTTTTGCTCTAAAGTATCTTGTGCGGTTAGTCAAAGCTGCCAGCTCTCGCACAGAAAAATCTGACGTGGCTGGTAGATACCTTTGGATATTTTCTATATAATAATCTATATTCTATATATATCTATATATAATAAATCTATTCTATAATATCCGCTTTAAATGTTGGTTCTGAGTCTGATTTATTGTGTTGCTGTATATGTTTAGTCTAGATAATATTACTACATACAGTAGTGTTAATGTGACTTTTTACGGCAAAAAGGACGAAATTCCAGAATCTAATGTTTCCTGTTTCAACAATGAGATAATCCATATAATTAACAATTTTGTCACTCTTCGTCTTAATGCCGGGATGAAGAACTCAAAAGAGCCAAGGCAACTCTAAATCAAGCAGACCTTTGGAATATGACGGCACTAAATCTGACATAATAGTGGCTGGTAAGTAGTGGTTAAAAACGGTTTTTAATGTCTATGACGTCTCACATTTAACTTTTGTGGGGTGGGGCAGGAAGGTCACCAAGCGAGGCTGAGGTGAGGTAGTTTATGTCGGCTCAGAGCGCAGCATACTTGCCTCCGGGACCAAAACAGAACGATGGTAATTCCCAGGTCGCTAGAGTTTATATTGTGAAAGTTAGGATTGAAGAGCGTATCACTACCTTTTACTTTTGTATTTTCTCCTGCAAGTATATCTTGCTCTATATGTTCTAAGATTTCCTCCACGGGACATGTTCGCTACTGCGGAGAAGGCTACAACATTATTAGTGGACGACTGGTTGAATTCGATTTTGAAGAAAAAATTGCCAGTGAAGAAAACGTAATTTTCATAAATCAAAATTGATTTTCAACTAAAACCCCACCAGTTTTTACATTCCCAATATATACTTGAACCAACACTACATAGCTATCTTAGGTCGAACTTAGATCGAAACCACGTGAAGACAACTGAAAGTTAGCTAGGGGAAAACATTTAACTCTGTTTGATATTTAGCTCTGTTTATTATGACAAAGCTCCGAAACTACCTTTTGAATACATTAGAAGATTTTATTGAAGACAGCTGAGAAGGTGCCATGGTCTTGTTGACATCGTGCGATTTCTAAATAATGGATTACAGTAGAGTACGTTTGGAAAAGGAAAATTTCTGAGTAAGACAATCTGCCCTGTTAAACATGTTCTTCAATATAGAACGGCTGGCACTAGGCATATATGAACGATAACGGAATACATTTATTTTAGACCGCGGTATGGCGGGAAACGAGAGAAAAAGGAAATTTCTTGGAAACTTTCTCCATTTACAAAGCTTTTGCATTCCTCTCTCTACGAATGAAATAGCCCACAAATTATTTTCAGCAATGTGAAAGCATACTGTTGAACGCGCCATTCGCACAATTGAAATAATTTCGGAGCGTATGAACGTAAAAGGGCTGCGCAATATTATATTAAATGAATTCAAGCTATTTTATCACTTAATTTATTTTTTTAAGTCCGCTAGTACTTATCATTTGTAGCAGCATTTATTCCAACAATATATTCCAGCCATGCAAGGAGAATGAGGGTCTATGATGGCAAATGCAGACATCATCAATCTCTTAAAAATAAATAGTAGAACCTTTGACAGACCTATGAACGTAATGCTTTGTGTCTCAGGATACGTATTATTTAGTACATGTCGATGAAAACACTCAATGATGGTCCTTTCGTTGTGTCCGTCCATCCCACCACTGGGTTCCATTGTTCCCATATGCCTTCTCGCATCATCTGAACTAAATGTCAAGTTGTATTACACCGTGTGATTCGTACGTTCTTTCTACCATGCTAAGGATGTACACTTGCATAGTTGCCATGTCACAGACGTAATCGTCTTGATCCCCAGATATATGCCGATGAAAAAAGCAGCACAGAGACAATTATCCGTAATAACTGTTGCATTTTTTGAATTTTTCAATCGGCCAAAGCAATTGAGTGCTAGTCAAGCTAATATATAGTAGATGCCGGAAAGCACCAGGCTCCATAGTATTTCAATTCAAACACAACTTTTGGAATTAAGCTAATTAAAACAACCTTTCCTATACTCGCAATTCATCCTTTCAAAATAGTTGACTCAGCCAGAATTCGAGCTCTGTTTGCCGCACCACCGCGTCCATCTCCGTGAGAAATGTTTATGGCATATAATGCAATATCAGTGTAATACTGATCGCTTAACTTGATACGTTTTGTAGGGCGAGATTTCAGAGCAAACCCTCATTGGCTGCGGCACCATGGAGATCAGTTCCGCTATATAATGGATAGCGAAGCAGCGATATTCATTTCTCCTCAGACCGCAAGTCTGTAACCGATGGGCCGCCGTAAAGGAGGCAAATATTTTTAGCGTTTAACGCTGTTGCTGACATGCAGTCTTCAAACAGAAAACCACTTAACCTCTAGAGAGCATACGACAACTGAAGGCCTAGTTGAGAAGAAACAAACCTAAATAGCAACACGATTCGTGATATGTCGAATCACGTCTTTCTTCACTCAAAAATTTGTCATAACGCGCCCTGTATATCTTCCTTTCTTTTTTGAAAAGCCTTATTGAGGCCATTATCGAAGCAGCTGAATCATTTGTTGCCTACATATTATCCTGTCGAAGCGTGTTGTTATACAATCTATGTTTTCGCTGCTTGACTATAGATATCGTCAACATAGTGCCCTAACTGAGGGCAAACCGCCCGGGTCGGCATAAAAGCTTTGATAGGCCAATCCCGATGGAAGCTCAGGGGAAACGCGGTGGCGCGCGCGATTAAACAATACTGAAATTAGCGTCCGTTTTGCTCGCACTTTATACCGCTGCCCTCTTCGTATCGTCGAGGCGGTAGAGTTGAAGAAAGCAAAGGATGGCGTAAAGGACAGCACGGATTTAGGAGACCAACTGATATCCTTGATCAAGGAAAACGTATCCAAGAATGTTAAATTGACGACTGAACGCTTCCGACTTCGCGAAGTGTACAGAGCATAGCTGTCATAGGAAGAGTGCGTCTCAAAATATATATATACATATATGTGAGGCTATAATAGAGTTGTGTAAAGATTGCCACAAGTACCACTTGAGGTCAATATATGGGCTCTACTTGAGGTACTGAATTTTTATTTCGGCTTAGCGGGGAAAATCGAATGAAAGCTATTGGCCCTCAGCGTCCTAGGGACGGCGCACAATGGACCCGGTTGTACGATGCTTGCGGCGAAACGCTCACACAGGCTACAGGTGTCATACACACGGAACTTGCACAAATACATGTTTCTTGAATTTCCGTTTATGCATTCGATTGTTAAAATATGACACCTAGTAATGGATTTTTTAACGACAATAGAAAGCTACTCACCTATTCTGGACATTTAAGGCCTATATGTCTGATCAAGTACTCTAATTATGCCACGCGGGCAATCTAAAGGATATATATGTAGAGGATAGTCATACTCACAAATGTCATATGTTACAAGCTCATTATAATACAAAGAAATAATTAGGCCTTGCTATAGTTAGTTTTTCTTTGTTTTCTCAGGTGAGGTAACACCGGAAGTAGCTGATGAGCCGAAGAAGAAATACAAAGACCTTTTTTTGGGTGAGAGCCGTTACAAGGCCTTTATCGACTGTACTAGCCAAAAGACGAAAGTATCATGAAGTTTCCACTGCCTGAGCCAAATAGACTCTTTAATAATTGGTGCTGCGGCGTTAGTCCTTGTCGTACAAACAACCTTCCTGAAAACGAACAGATTGCATTGGTCTAGGGTCTATATCATAATGCAGTACCGGATATTAACGTGCTTGTGGTTGAGCAGAATATGTTATGGATGTGTATGCCAATACGCTTTAATAATATATTCGAGTCCATCGCAAGATCTATTTTGCGATGGATTTGTAATGCCCGTGAATGAATAGAACGTAAGCAGTAGAGCAATAGCTTTGATGCACGGCGAATACAGTTGCTTTTCGCGCGCTCACCTATGCTCACCCTCAAACCGAACACAATGGAGCGTTGTCGGTCATTCAGGCAAGATGCGGATAGTACGACTATTATCATTATTATTATTATTATTAATTATTCGCCTTGTGGATCGCTCTGCATCGGAACTAAGACCACGAGGTCATATCTTGCCGAATGGAATACTGCGGCCTTCCAATGTTGCAGAAATGCAAAAATATAGTACAAATACCACAACGTGAGTTTATTACGTGAGTTTATTACTTCAGCAGAGTTACTTATCTCCTAAACGATTTTGGTACAGTTCCATTATTTTTTCCATTACTGCCTACCTACGCATCATTAAGTCCTCCCATGATAACTGCATTCTTTGACACTGTGCAAGCCATGTATCTAACGAACGACTAAATATGGCTAGGATGCATTTGACGCCGAGAAACTTTGCACTGCAACGTTTCTTAATTATAGATGAAATCATCCATGTCTTCGCGACGAGTTAGCTGAGTCACTGGACACGCATTCGAAAACATTACGCGCCTCAATCAATTATGATAGTAGTAATTGGACAGCCAATGTAGTTTTGCATTTGTCAAATTCAATTGGGTTGTGTCCAAAAAATCTGTACATCCTAAGATTTTAGTTGCTACTTAAGGATCGCGTCAACTTTTCGACTACAAAAGTGTTGTATACGGGCCGGCGGATTGTTCTTTTTCGCGAACAGGGTACGGTGTCTTTATATGAGATGGCCGGTATATTTTGTGAGCGTTATATCATCAGATGATCAAATGTATGTAGCAAAAAATTGACAGCTACGTGTTCCGTCATCATCGGAAGCGGAACTTAATTGTAACAAACAAAGGAACTTCGCGAGGCTTATATCACAGATGCTAGACAACGGTATTTCACGTTCGGCAGTATTGTGGCTAGCTAATTTGACACTGCCACGTCAGCCTGTGAGTTTCGTTGCCGCACGAAGAGCTTATCAAGACGTTGCAGAAATGCCGGAATAAGTGCGGGATTACAAACATCGAGTTGACGAGGAAGATTATCGCCGTTATGCAGAAGCACAACAGCAAAGGTAGTACGTACAAATTCTAAACCGAATGTCCCTCACGAACGTTTACATCGGAGCTTGCTCCTGCTGATCGTCGATTCTATGAATTCATGCAGATTCACCACGAGGTGCCCCCTATGTGTCTCTTACCCGATAATATTGTGGAGTTCACAATGCAGGAGCGGAGCGTGTCGTTTGAGCAGGCCCAAACCGTCAGAAAGTTTGGTCATGTCATTCTGCATTATGACTATTATGATACAGGGGTGTTGTGACAGACCGTTTACATGCAACGTTTTCTTTCATTGGCATTGAACTATGCCGGGTGTGGACGTCATGCTTGGCTGTCGTGTGTAGATCATAAAACTGAAATACATGGCATAGGTATCGACATATGATTTAAAAAATGCGCTCTGGCTAATTATAAACCAACCCCCGGACAGCGTGAAATAAGTACTTGTCAATGGAAGTCATTAAACAAGTACAAAGCGACTCCAATGAATGAGAGAGGGACCAGAAACAATCCCGGCGGGGAGCATGCTTGTAGACTGGTCGCCGATACCAAGTCAGCACTTTCAAAAGCACCTGCTGTTTGTAAAATGGTCAACAAACTCAATTAGTGCTTAAATTGTGTACTTGAGAATTTGAACAAAAAAACTGGCACATCCGAAAATCGCGGTAAGTTGCTAGTACTGATACTTCCTAGGGCTGTTCGATATACTTCTACGCTGCGGAATAGTTGCTGCTTTACAGTTACTCTCAGAATGTCAAATTCAAAATAGGAGGGTTTATTGGGACGTAGTGTGCCGTGATGCCCTTCATTGGTTACAGACTGCGTCTAATTATAATGAAAGCCATTAATTATAATGCAAAGGAAAGGGTGACGACGAACGTTAAGTTCGATCAGACAAACTGTTCTGCCAAAGCAAGCACAATCGGGTAGAAATATCAACTGGAGATAATATGAGTGCTAAAATTGTCCGTATTTGAACAAAGTTAGGCCGATAAATGGCCTTAGATGTTGCCAAGTGGAGGGACTCAGTGTAGAAAATATAATGTCAGCAGCGTTATAGTCCAGAGGAGGTTTAATATAATGTATAATGAGATCCTGCAATTACCCTGCGCAAGGAACATCAGACGCATCACCGATTCCTGCCTATAACAGGTTGTTACCGCAGCAGCTCATAGCCAGAAAATTTAGGCTGCGAAATTATAGATAAATGACCACACACACGGTCTTCGAATGTTGGCAATACCTTCCGCAAACCACGCAAGACATATTAAGGTTAGCCTATCAAAGCTTAACTTGGATATGAGAGAATCTATCACAATCGAACAACCTAGACGTTTTAGTGAACAGGTTAGCAAATTGTGCGCTGAATATTCGCATTGGGCGTCCCTGTACTACAATGTACTTGGTTACAGTGTATCCTAGGGAAGTGTCCGCACAGGTGAAGTAAATCGCGTTAATTGCTCAGTGATGAATTTCTGACTCATAGGAATAAGTGGTGTGTGCGATAACTAGAATACAAATTCACCAGCTCCAAGAAATGCCGATTATCAAAGAGCTACGATGTTTCATTGCCAATGCAATACATTCAAAATGTTAAAAGGCAATCGATTAAAAGTAGATATTGCCCGTGGCAACGAAATTGTTGTCAAAATTTCGCTTTATCGACAAATCCGAGAATCTTGTAATGGCGACAGAATGGTGACAAAAGCCCATTAGCCCAATTCACAAAATGACTATATTCACATCAAAGGAAAGCTTTCGTATAAGTTCAATTCTGCATTCCAATATTGGTCAATGGTCCTAGCGTTCTGCAGCATGTTTACTTTGCTATTAGAGTTAGTCTATAGCGAGGTGCTCTTACAGGAAATCCCATTTGAGCGGCTATAATATTGACCTCCCAAAACTGTTTTTAGGACATTTCCGGCGTTAACGATCTAACGAAGTGAAAGCGGTTGATGGCATTTGGCGACATCGACGTAGAACGGCTGAACAAACTACCCTAATAACAAGCCTGCCCCGAGTTAACAACTAACCAGAATATTCAGCGGCCTCGAAACGCAAATATTAGTGATCGAAATGCAACGTCTCAGCAGAAAAACGTTTGGATTAATCTAACCCAAATGATTTTAGCACCTTCGAAGGATGCTGCCGTGCCTCGACTTCGATCCATTGCAGTTGCACAGGTTGACCAGTTATTGTGCGCGTTGGTGTGTCCGGTCAGGTTGCGATGTATTTTGGCTAGAGTTTGGTAGCCGATACGATCCCGTGGCAATCGTATAATGCTGAAGCAAGTTTTACGCAAATTATCTGGCCACATTTATTGCGAGCACGTGCTACATATCACTCCTCAGTCAAGCCTTAGTTGTACGCTTCTTCAATTCCAGCAACGGCGATATCCTGAAAATTGCATAAATCTATTTTCTTCACTATTTGTATTTTGGAATTTTGAGAGACTCTCTGTAGGACCCAAGGGCTCATTAAGACTTCAAAAATTCCTTGGTAAACAAACTAGGCTACTTTATTAGTGCCTCTGTATCTATCTATGACTGGAGTCATCCGTGGAGTGGTGAATTAATAAGCTTTAAGGTTGTAAAAGGAAAAGAGCGAAGAATAGGATTCACTTTTTACAAACAGACCCCCACCTCATTCCAATCACATTCCTGGGGTTATAGTCCAGGTTTTTGGCCCAGAGTTTTTCTATGTTGCGTCGGCCGTCCGATGTCGCTTTGACAATGTATTTGGCTATCATAATATTTTACCCTTAGTCTGTTAAGGTAACACACGTGTGACGTATAAACACTGTCATAGTTCTTAAAAGCCTTCATACAGTACATTCCTATAGCATAGACGAATTTACGGTATGTTGAAATGTCTTAGAATGGAACATATTTCATCCACAGGTGAGACTGAATAGGTTAGAAACTTTACTAGTATTTAAATCGAGTCTTGCACACTGAACTATGCGTAACATGATAGGCGCTCAAGATAAGCCAGAGATAAGGATTTATAGAATCCCGTTGTTTACTGTCATAATAAACACTAAACCACATGGATTTCTGTAGCCATCTCCTCCTATTGAGAACACTATTCTGGGCATTGTTTGAATACATTTTGAGGCGGACTCGGAAGGGTAACCTACCTTGATGTAAGAACGCATTGACGCCAACGTGAGTGAACGTCTTAGCAGAACTGTTATTCACAGCCGTTCCTTTGTTTAGTTTGTTTAGTTGACGAAAGACTTGCGCTTCCACGGGTTAAACAGTATACGAAGGCCAGTAACTTATACAGTGATAGGGTTCCAAATAGCCTGTCATTTTACGAAGAACCATAAAACAAGGTCAAATAATACTATTTCCTTCAGAGCAAAACAAAAAGTTCAACGAAGGTATACCTGAAGTGTCTTCGACCTTACCTAGAAGACAGACAAATGGATCCTAAGTAAAATATACGGCGTACAAAACAAGGAAAATTGTTACATTGATCGAGTTTGACCAAAACAGCAGATTGCCTTGAACGAGTTGAACAATTTCACTTTATAACCTTGTCATTCTTGCGCTTTAACAAAATGCTGTTTCTTGCTTTTGGACAATGCCGGCAAAATTGAACACGTTTTGAGAGTTCATAAAATTGAGATGCTTGTTAAAAGAACGCAGTTTGGTCCCCGCTTATCTGTTGTGTACCCTCAGTGAGCCACCATGTGGATTCCCGTAATCAATTGATCAGATCGTTACGACAAATTCTGCTATCCAACCAAGTACATTGCTCACTGTGTGCCGGTGAGTGTTCCGCTTTAGTCAAAAGTCGCCCCTATCTGATTTCCACACGAAACGGTACCTATTGTTACGGTTAATGCTACCTTGATGTGGGTTGAATATCTGGCCGAGCTGAACCTCCTTGCTCTGTCTTCTTGGCAAAGTATCTGAACAAAGCTCCACTCCCAAAGAACTTTTCAAACTGTTTATGTCTGAAAGCACCACATCCTATCCGAGGTCTCAAAAATACCCTATAGCCCGGACGGCGTGCTGCTGATTTACTCGAGCATAAGTTTTCGGTTTCCATGTGTCAAGGTTGTGCTGAGAAGGACAGCGACTGCAAATACACAACAACGGGCTACCAATGACCACGACTAATCATAGAATTACTACGAATTCAGTACTATATACCACCACGTATCACCGGGGCACTACAAAGTACAAT
>MNPL01030447.1:9357-28279 GCA_002081605.1 Tropilaelaps mercedesae | reverse complement strand
ATATATATATATATATATATAGAAAGGTAGGATCTAAAAACTCTATGGAATTAAATGAGTTAGTTGAGTTCCACAGAGTAGTTACAAACCGTATGTACTATAATTTGATTGAAATATAGGCCATTGTTTAGCCAATCAGGTAGAAATTGCTGTCTAATTTTGAATCATTAAAACATTTATTAGAATAAATTAGTACTATGTATAAGTAACCGACATTAACGTAGCTGCGCACCTAAAGGCAATGATTGATCCGCATACAATCCCACACTTTTTCTACACGTAGTTTCCGCCACGAACGTAGCTTCCGTTAATGAATAGCTAATCAGGAAGGAAACTGCTCGACTTTGAGTGCTCCTTAAGAACGATCAAGTACGTTGATGCTGGAAGTAGATAGCTAACGCCATGTTCTCGCTGGCAGCGCGCTCCTCATTCCATCCGATGTGACGTTGAATTGAAGACGCACGTTTAGGCTGAATTTTGCAAGGAGCCAACGTTGGGCCATTATTACAAAACGTAATTTTGTTT
The DNA here is from genome assembly GCA_002081605.1 of Tropilaelaps mercedesae. Taxonomy (NCBI): domain Eukaryota; kingdom Metazoa; phylum Arthropoda; class Arachnida; order Mesostigmata; family Laelapidae; genus Tropilaelaps; species Tropilaelaps mercedesae. The sequence goes on along the minus strand of MNPL01030447.1, from coordinate 27,754 downwards.
TATGTCTGATGGAAGACGTGGACAAACACGGAGGGCATCATGCTTATGGTCGTATTTGCTCGCGTATCTTTTAGAGAGGAATAGGCGTCCAGATAAATCACTTGCAAGAATTAACGCAATTGAACAACAGATTTAAAAGCTGAGCAAGGTTTACGAGAAGGTAGAAATAACAGAAAGGCACAAATATAACAGCAATAAGGATGATTTGCTTGATACGTAGGGTCATGATTGGCACCTCGTTTCCGTGAGGCCAGTTGCAGCAACAAACTGATTGCCTACAAAATACAGACGTAAAGCTCGTTCTAAATTTCTATCCCTTACTTCCTTATCGCCATCGTAACAGTTATTCGCTTGACTAATCTCTCATAACCATTGAATAGGTGGGGTCTCGCCAATATCCAGTGCTTTGATGAGTGTACTCTTGTACGGCTCATCATACTTAAGTGGGTGCTTGACCAATGCTGTGTTATGCTGTACCGCCTGTACGAAATAGATAAGCAAAAAAGTTCTTGGTGCAAAGGCCAGCGGGCTGTAAGATTAAACAATAAAGCCTGATTGAGGCCATGGAACATGAGTTTCTCGCTGCTTATGAGCAAAATGTACTTCGGAACACCTGTTTATGTAAATAAGCATGTACAACATTATAGCAATACAACATTGATTTAGACCATGCATAATCTCATGCCTCAGAGGGCAAACTGCAGGCATAGAAACGGCTAAGTAGGCATGACGCCTAACTTGGGTCAACTCCAATGAACTCAGCCATACTGGAGAAATTGTCTGCCCAGCTAAAATAGGACAAGAGGTTAAGGCAGCTCCTCCATACCAGTTATAGCTTCTAGTCAATTTAGACAATCTGGCTTGCTATTCTGGGACCAGTTTAGTAGTTTCGTCGAATATAGTAAGCCGATTACAGCTTCCGAATCAGTTGAAACCGAGACCCCGCACAAGACCGGCCTGATAACAGGATGAACATATGACTTCGCTACGCTGTTGGAGCGGCCCTTCGACTAACCCAAACGCTTATCAGCTGCAACAAGTGTCACTTGGGATTGAAAGGTCATCTGGGTTTGATAACAAATTAATCGATATTTCACCCACCGTTGCGCTAGCCTAGACGACACCGAAGAGTCGGTTTCATATCACAGCATTTGCATCACATAATTCGTTGCGACGTTAATGAACTTCCCTTCAAAGAAGCTACTTTTGCATGTGGCTATATCGAGAATCCTTGGGAATTTAAGGATGTATGGAAACTAACGACCCTATTCATGTACAGAAAATAATAACAAACGTTGAAATGGTTGTTATGTCGCACTCTGCGTCTGAAAATATTTGGTTAGCGTTAACCGTACTACTTGACTCGTAATATCGAGCATTTTGCATTAATCTTTATGCGAATATAAAAAACCAGTGTGACGCATATTGCCCTTTTTATAACAATACGCAGGCACACGGGAATCTACGTATCGAAATACAATGCGAACGTTGGCAAAGCGTAGCTTATGTCCTAATCACACGAAAGCTATGATGAAGCACGATCTGTGATGTCAACGTGTCTTTTCTTATTAAATGATTCAATACCAAAGACAGAGAAAACTAGCACCGTAACAAATGCAGGACGCAGTGTTAGATAAAGCGCAGATACAAAATTATCATAGTATGAGTGAAAGTGAGCAAAAAGCTGCCCTGGGCGGAACTAGTACACAAATAGCCTGTCGGACCAATATTTGCTTGAAGAGATTCAATCGATATTTGCCGACCAACAGGGCGGTGTGATTCGGGTCAGCCAAAGAACTAGGTCGCTGTGCAGGATCAATTTCTCCTGACTGTATTGTCCTTTCTGCTACACCCAATACTTCGCTGATCTTCACCGAGCAAGTCGGAGTCCATGCGCCTATAGACCTTGGTAAAAGCCAGTGTGCAAACAGCGGCTCCTACGTCACCCACGCTTATCCGTGATATGATGCACGTTTGTGGTTCATACGTGTTCAGAGTATGTCATTGCACACCAAAACTCGCGAAGAGTATTAGCTCAGCGTTCCCTTCTGCTCTGGATTTGACATTAAAGTTGGATCAGAAGCCATCCCAGTGACTTTTTTCCACATTTAAAATGTTTACTCTTTAACTATTCCGATGTGTTTCGTGATGTAATTAGGTGAAGTAGCATTCTGAGTGTAGCGTCTGCATTTGTGATTGTCATTCCATCTGGGAGCTCCTGCTTCATCCCTCTATACAGGAGCATGGAGCGTTCACTCTCGGCCAGTCGGTCATCCGTTTATGCGTGTGAGCGTATGTATGTGCCTGTGTATACGTGCGGGTCAATAAGGGACCGTGTCGATATTCGTTGCCAAGCCGCATAGCGCGTATGTAGGCACACGCACAAAGAGCTACAGTTCAATATGGTCGTAAAAGGCGAGTGAAACCATTTCCTCAGTGACAGCAGCAGTTTATCAGGCTTATTAGTTCTCATTATGGAGGTACATGGAACATTTAGACAGGTTTGGTCGAAGAGAATGAAACTGGGTTGTCACCCATTAGCGATGTCCGAGTTCTGACGAGAAAAATACGCTTAATTCGGCAACGTCAGCGTCGAACTTCGTTTTGTGTTCTAGGGTCAGAACGTAAAAATCGTTATAAAAACGCTATGTTATGATATCCTACTAATTTTTGAAGAGAAAAGCTGACAAAAGAGCATTCTTGCATTCAACCTGTCGCGTCTGCACACAGGACGTTCTTTTTAACAACTATTTTGTCTATTGACACCGTAATAATTTTTTTGAAATGTATCACTCAAAAATAGACACATGAAGATTGCACAAATGCAATGATGTGTTGTTGGTGGAATGCATAAAAATTTCACAAATATTATGGATTGTAGATTATATTCAAATTTCAAAAATTTAACTATACATCTTAGCATACCAATCACACCTAAATGAATTAGCATTAGATCATGGATATATTTCTTGATCCTATGGGTCATTTGCCATCCTAATTTAAAATCAACGGAACGATGCACCTGCAATTACGACTACCTTGAATGGCCCAAACATCCGTGTATCTGCCGTGATTGTTACAGCAAAAATTCAGTGAAGCATTCTAATGATGATTCATCGTACCTCAACAAAGGCCATGCATTGTTCAGCACTCTAACGGGGAAACTGATGGGAAAGCTCGTCTAATTAAAGTTTCGATACGCACTGTGCATCAAGTTTAATAGTAGACAACTTGACCTTAGCGAATTCAAACGTTTTACCAAGAAATAAGTTTGTTTTCGCTTGCAGCAAGTATTTCACTATTCTACCCGTACCTAGATATGCATCGTTCATCATAGTTAACACAGATCAGACCATAGTTGTGATGCATTTTCTGCCTCGACGGAGTACAAAAATCGGGAAGTCGTTGACCCGTGATAAAGGAAGTTGCATGCGAGAATGACGGCAGCGAAGATGAGGATATGAAGTCGTTGTGCCCAGATTGCTTTGTAGGTTACTTATTGACTTCTGCCACAGCAAACCGCAGCTTTTAGGCCATATGTTTGCAAACGAACCCTGCTGTCGCTAATGCGCGGACTGCCACTCTATTCAAATTTTCCGTCCAAGAGAAGACACGTGTGTTGATCGAGAAGATCATAACTACGTGAAAAGCAAACATACTCAAGTGAAGTCTAGAATTCTTTTAGCCCGTACAACTTTCTCTAACACAGCACGTTCTTTCGTTATTAAAGTATTCTTCCGGCCAATTATCCCCCGAAGCAAGTCGGATGATCCTAGATTTGGGCATATTTCCGGTTATTGTCGGCGTTGTATCACGCAGCACACCCGCAATATTCCACAATCCATTGCAATACGCGATTTAGCCGCACGTAGATACAGATGAATAAGCCTACCACAATGGACGAGTACCCATTCGATCTATATTTTTTAAAGCTGACCATCAGCCAACATTTAACGTCCACGGTAGCAGTTTTTTGCATTACTTCGTAAGACGGAGCCCATATAAATGTAAATGTGTACTGGCGGGGATCGAACCCGTGCACCTACGTGTCTCCTCTAGTCGCAAGGCGCATACGTATGCACCAAGCCACCGAGCTCGACTACCCATTCGATCTGTAAATAGGATACAAAACGTCCTATTTTCACTACTAATACCAAGAACGAGGATAGCAGTTATCGAAACTATCTTGGTTAGGTCGTATGTGCGGTTTCCTGCAAGGCATCTACGTATGTTCAATCCGTATCAGATATGATAGACACGCATGTGCACAATTGATTGAGAAAAACGTTACTCAATGGGTGCATGTGAAAATTCGATTTCGCCATGATCCGCCCAATGTATTCTTTCAACTAGGCGAAACCACTTTTACCAGACCAAACTACGCATCTGCTCAAACCACTGTATCACCAAATGTATCCCTAACACTTGGTGAACAGTTGTTGCTTTCGAAAACATGGTCGCGTAACTGGTATAGACGGCTCAGGAGTTGACTTCCAAGCTGGTCCCATGTTCGAATCCTGCGGGCGCAAGATAAGCGTAACTTCCTGATGCGAATTGCTCAAAGTAATGCGAGAAGCAGTCCCCTTTCCCTTGAGAGAGTGTCTCGAAAGGATTTAGTCGTCTTATTCGACTGTAGAAATCCGAATCACTACGTACTATAAAACTGCACAGAGCCAGATCTCAAGGGCGGTAGCGACCCTCGAGGCAGCATTACGACTGATTGGGTCGCTGCCCTGCATCACCTAAATGTGAGGAGTGTTGTTCTCGGTGATATATATATATATATATATATATATATATATATAATTCTCGGCTGAGCTGCCACTTTTGCCTACCATTTGATCAGCTTGTTATGCATTTTTGCTACGGGGTTTTACAGGAAAAGCCACGTAGGGCTTATGGAGTAAACGTTATGCGCAAAATTCTGCTGACCTAAATTATTTGAAGAGAAACTGTCAATCGAATATCTTAGTAAATTAGGCCTAACCTAAAAGTTGGAGTGGATAGATTTTTAATTCAAACTAGTTAGTCTCTGCACTAGCGCTCACAAATAAACGAGGAAATAGAAATAATCAAGACAATATTTGAAAATTATTACCATTTAGCATATACCGTTTCACGAGGATTCCAGATTTTTGGTTTTTGTACCGTCATTATAATAATTTTCTTGTTCTTCTTGTGTAATAAGTAATAATTCCACCAGGTTTATTTGTATACTTGATGTCTTGCTTGTACTGAAGGAGTGGCTGAAGCTTTTAGAGAAAATGCTGTTTTAGTTAAAAAGTTAGATTACTTTTTAACCAAACTAAACTTTTGGCCCTTGATTTTTTCTCTCCCACGCCAAAATAGCTATGCAGCTATCGGGAGCCCTGAAAAATTAATTCACTACGATTTACTACCGCAATAAGGCAAGAGGTCATATCTGCTTTTTAAGGCGGACTTCACCCTAGATGGAAGTTAAACTCTCAAGCATAGTCGATTTTCTTGAATAACGTATCATTCCATTCCTTTGGTTCATTACCTTGTCCAACTCCATACTTTTATTTCTTTAAAGCCCTAATTAGGACGTTTTAGAATCGTATGCCAATAACAAATACCACGAAGCCAATTTTCGAGGTAAATTACATAAGAGTTTTGGGAGCCTTTGGCACTTGTTTTAGTACGAGTCTATTCGACCATAGATTCGCACGCGTTTCTTGAAAACTACACCTTTGAAATTGCGGTAATATATCATGATATTAAAGCGATGCTATTCGTTAGAACTATTGGGTTTAAACTAATCTGCTGAGCACCGGTTGTTTATACCGTGGGCTGCCAACCTCCATTTATCTACCCACTTGTATCGGGTAAACTCGGCACTCGGTCAACCGTATCAAACTTCGAATAAATGGGATTTACTCTTTGTTCCACTCTATGTACCAATTAATCATTCCAGCTTGTGCCCAACTTTCTCCATCTAAACTATCTTTCCATTTCGTTTGTAATCAATTTTGAAGTCGCCGTTCTCGTTTTCAACGCACGGCTACAGAGAAACTCGTAGGCAGAGTACAGCAGGTAGTAACATCGTGGAATTTAGGCTTCTACGGACCGTTCTCCAATGACGTATTCATTGCATAAGGCATATGAGACGCCATCTCGATTACAAAGCGTAAACAAGCGACAAATGCTCAGAGAGCGATTAAGTATGATAAACTGGTTACCCTAGCCTTCATTTATGTGTCAATGTTGTCTTTTCGGCTCTGCGAAAACTGATTAACCGTTCAGGCAACTGGAATAATTGAATTTGACCTTGCTTATTTGAATGTTCCGATACCTCTTAAAGTTCAAAACCCGGTTGTATTTTTTGAGAGGAGCTTATCAAGCTTACACTACACACCAATTTATTCAAGGTCAACCGACTTCCGGCTGACCAAGCCAGCCTCACTGCAAAGGTCTCAACGCCTAGCGTGACAGAAGGAAACGCTAGGATTACCGGCTGATGTTTTTTGCAAAATTGCCAATTAGGAATAAATTATCATCTTTGTACTGGCCTTCAAAGTGCGATGCATGCTAACTGTTTATAACATTTTTATCAGATTTATAGCAGTGTGATAATAATGATAGATACGGAACCTCAAATCACGTTCAGTTTAATTGAGGCTCCTCTATATGTACACAAAAATTGGAATATGTAGCTCTGTTATGTATAAGCGTTTTGTCGCCGCCGCAGTATTTCTATGTGGGTAAAAAGACAGCTCAGAAGACCTTGGTGGAGCCGTGCCTATTGGGCCGAAGGCCTCAGACAGTGGCTCCAACGGCCTGACTCACTTTGGGTTCTCCCCAGTGACTCAGAGACCGGTTCAGGTCCATTATAAGCCTGCGCTGCTCAGGGGTGCGCTGCCACAATTCTGTCTGAGCTCAACTGGAACGGACGTTTTCAAAGTCACTCCCCGGAGCGTTCAACGTTATGACCGAAAGCGTTTTTGGCTGAACTGCGCTATTGGATATTGTTAGACAATTGTGGTCACTCGAACGAAGTTCGTCCATCTGCAATACCGTCTAGTGTTGGCGAGTGATGTTGTTCCTTTAGCTTATTTCCCTCGGTTGAGTCTCGGCGTGAAGACATCTGATATGGTACTTCGTACAAAAGCGCGTCACAGGATAACTTTGCATGTGGTGGTTCAGTGAAGCCAAGGGGGATGTTCAGTGGTAAGTGCTGTTCCTAAGTGCTGTGGTTTATCGAATGATTTTCTCTAGACGTTTCTGTTGCCCAAGATGAAATTATTAGAAAATCAAGACAGTCTGATTGAGGCGGTCTCTTGTGATAGCAAAAAAGTTGTAAATTATCTAAACATGTACGTTGGTAAGCCATGTCACGAAGCGAATATATTATGTAATAAACAGAAGGTTTTATCGATGTATATGAGATAAGTTCGTTTATCTTTTAATAAAAAAATATAGCAAAATTAAAGGTAGCGTAACTAAAACAACAAAAATAGCTTAATAAAAAACATATTTAACATTGTCCTTTACGGGGCCAAAAATTTTGTTGGACTCGAAAAGTCAAACTGCCTTTAACTCTGTCGTGCGTTCTTCTCAAATTTCATCACTATAAGAAAACATAGTCATAACGAATACCCAAACAGATACCTTGTTTTACTAATTCTAAATATATATATATATATATATATATATATATAGAGTAGTAAAACGAGTAAAACTTAGTCATGATATATACTCAAGCAGATACTAAGACCTTTATTAATCCGCTGTATATATATATATATATATATATATATATATATAGCCTTTATTTATACGTATGCCAATAGGGACGATTTCGTAAGGCAGAACTTTTTGCCATACATTTGCACAAATTTGGTTAAAAAGAGTAGACCAACCAGTTGTTCATGTCGTCCAGGTGGCTCGACCAGACGACGCCACCAGATCACCAGAAACGAAAATCCGCGAGCAAAGTTCGACGACGTGAAAAGGCGGCGTCTAGTCCGAGTCTGGGTGTAGGCCAACGCGGATTCCTGCGCGAGCGCACCTCGCCGACAAACGCTATTTTTTCACGAGAGATCGCGTCGACGAGAAGCAGCAATACGAAAGTCCACAGGAAGGACAAAAACTGCAAAGTCGCTGAAAAGTCACCTATACCGCCAAAACATTCTAATGGACTTGAAGGACATGCACCTAGCTTAGGCGTCTGGGACAGTGAAGGCGACGACCACGAACACGTCTGCCCGGACCCGCTTTTCTTCGCTATAGCCAGGTACAGCGGAAGAGAACTCATTTGCTATCCGAAGTCCGACACCGATTTGCGGTCGAACGATTTCCTGTGAGCTGATCCATTGTAAACCAGCATGCTTTCTGATTAGTTGTAAAGAACGATACGGCTATTGCTTAAACCACTTTGCTGAGGCGGCAACGCTCAGGATTATTATTTAGGACTGGATGAGCTCATTAACGTGGTTCAACGCGTGGGTAGCAGCTATACAAGTACCGTTCAGCGGATCTTCTTAAGTTACCGGGGAAGATATATATGTAGTATGAGTAGGTCGAGATCAGGTGCGCAAAAGGCCATAGACGCACAGGCTTCTTTTCCAAAAGCACACGCTTGATGACACCGTAAGTGGAAGCAGAAGCAGTCATTTGTCACCTGCCCCTTTTTAATACAGCTCACCTTTAATAAAAAGCCTGATATTTGACTCGGTACAGTTTAAAACGGCCATAGGCTACTAGAGACATCTGACGCATCAGGAACACCTTTTTCGAAGCCGCACAATGAGAGAAGCTTGTCATCTTTCGCTCTCACTTTTTTCGATAATTTAGTTGCTATGGATGGAATCAACCCGCTTTGCAACCCTTTTTTTGGCAATGACGAATTCGATCTCGCTGGAACGACAAATATTCGCATTGCCAGTACGTGATTCCCTCAAATCCGGGAACGTATGCCTTCGGATATGATTTCAAGATCATGTTTGAGCGTCTATATAAAGTTCCTCTTTTGAGAGCAGCGACTCACGGCTTGAAAACCGAGCCGACAAGAGTAGTGGCTACGAATGAAACGCTTTGAATGAAAGCATTGAATTGTAAGTTCTAGGCCGTCTGGTCTAAGTGCTCCGTGCGTCCGACAACCCCGTAACTCTCTCCGTTTATTTAGTAGGGAAAATTTTCTAGAGTCAGCAAGTTTAGAGACCTTGCGAACTGCTTCTCCGTTGCATGAGTCACTCGACGCTAGAAAACAGCGCAACTCTTAGTGGGGGGCTGCTGAACTTACGTCAATCGCCCATTGAAATGGGCAAGCCTACTTGCACTCTCGGTTGAAAGATTCGAGTACGCACTTAGATAAATGGCATTGTTGTATCTATCAGAAAGGATTGATCTTACAGGGGCGCAGGGGCGTCCATCGAACCGAGTTCCTCTTTCTCAATCACACATACATTACTCAGCAGGTCTGATGAACTTAAGCATACACCCCCGAGCAGGCTGATTCAAATATGGCTTCCAATGCGGCCGTGCTATTACAGATGATCGCATGCAAATGGTAGGTGATGACTGTAACGCTATAGATCCTGTTATAGATCATGAGGTCACTCAGATCCGAACATCTTCTCGGGCAGGATGCAGCCCTGTCGAGAGATGAACATAGCATACTAATGAGCCCCATTGTTTACTCTTATATAAAGCTCTTGCTCTAAATCATTAGAGACACATAAACACTTACAGTACCGCTAGGTGTAACGTTTTTCCATATACAACGAGAGAAAACCTACAATAGCCTTTGTTACCTCGTTTATTTTGCTAGGTTCACTTTTTGTGCGACGCAGGATGATGAGCTGTCCCTTCAAGAAGGTCAACTGATAGCTGTGCTAGAAACGTCTCCAGACGGCTGGTGGTTAGGCAAGGAAGGGGACAAAGCCAAGTGTAGAGCTCCCATCAGGGAGGGTTGGTTTCCTGCTAGCTACGTGCACGCCATTCGGGAGGAGCCGATTGCTCAAGCCAGTCAACAAACGAACCTTCCAGGCGACAGTCAGGTAGGTATTCAACGATTTGCGCATTGAGTCACTACATCTCAGAACTTGGAGGGCGCGCGGTTGAAATCATCTGATGGAAATAAAACATGTAAACAAGCAACGTACCGTGAAGTATATCTGCGATGTAGTTTAGCCGTGTCGAACCCTGATCCTATCCAGCCATGCAACTAGCAGTGACATTACTTTGTATTCTGCGCATGTCGTAAACACGATAACTTGCCTATAACAAGCGAGTGCGTCTAAATGTTATTATTTAAGCACAGGTCCCTGTGGCTTTGGTTGCCCCGTACATGAGTCTTGTTGGACCCCTAGAGCCAACCGGGACTTCGACCGACATCCAACAGCTTCCGACAGTGGATCGGCTGAACATGAATTTCTACCGAAATTTAGCTTCTGACAGACCTTACGACCCTGTCGCAAATTCAAGTTGGCCTCGAGCTGGCCTACGCATGAACAGTCTCGTCGCGAAACTCGAACCCGTTATCGAAACAGTGGTCGCACGATTCGCATTTCAGGTAGGTATGTTTGGGCGCTTTGTGAATTGGTTGAATACGACTGCGATCATTTGCAGAAATTGTAAAGATTATTTAATTAACTCCTCATTCCACACATATTACTCGCTTGAACATCATGAACATAGCTTGTAATGCATTGTACCTTACAGAGATAATTAGCATTTTATAGCAGCCCTGATCAACGCCGTAAGCAGAGCACACCATAAGCATAACTCCTTGGCCTTTGTCAAGCTCTGCCAAGCCGTGCTAAGTGGTTTTTTTTAACCTAACTACCTCTTATTCTTGTTCTTAACATCGTGAAGCAATAAACATGTCATATTCCCTACTACCGTGTTGCCCACCACATCGCTGCCACGGTACAACCCACCTGCTCAATCTATTCTCTACCGTTCTAACAGTTCCTAAGTCCCGCCCTCAACTCGCGCGTTCACATTGTTCACTTACCACCCTGAAAAGATCGGTAGCTTGCTTGCACCAGTAACAACAAGATCAAGGACAACCAAATCGCTTCTCTTGCCATCGGTGTGGCTTTAGAAAGGTAGTAAAGTCTTAGCCATTGGGGTATACATGACAATTGGCTATTTTTCATCCTTTTTCATTGTGTTCCCGGAGAAGCTTCGAGGCAACTGTGTCTCCTTGCATAGGGTCAGTGTTCATCAGATCTCTATTTTTTGCCTATTGGTAACGTTATCTCACTCGTCAGGCCCGCGGAGCCGAGGAACTGTCGTTCGGCAAAGGCGAGCGACTCGACATACTTGAGCGGCCCGAGGACGACCCGGACTGGCTACTCGCTGCTAACTGTCTGGGGCAAAAAGGCCTGGTCCCAATTAACCACCTACGGGATATCGACGCATCGGCTGGCTCGACGGATCTGCAGCTCTTGGGTCGGCGGACCTCCGCAACTGGCGGAGACGGCTGGGCTGATGTTGCAGCGGAATACGAACATCAGCCCTGGTTCTTCGGAGCGGTTTCCAGGGCGTATGCGGACGTAAGTCAGCGCCGCAGACGCTAGGTGCAATGATTTGTTTGTAAGGCATAAAAAGAAACAGACTAAACTAGTGACAAAAAAAGAATAATTCGTTGTCATAGATCGCTCATGTTATTTTGTGTAAAGGAAAAATTAAAAATGCTTTTTCATTCTGAGACGCTCAGAAATAAACTTGTGGCTAACAGATTTACACATTTCCTTTTTTTGTTGTAAAGGCAATGTAATAATGTTGTGTTTTTGTAATATTACTAGTATCGGCGAATATCACCCTTAATGGTAAAATAGTAATTTTGAAGGTAATATCAGCACGAATACTTAGTAGATGTTGCATTCTCCTCCGCTTCGTCATACCAAAAAAGTGTTTTTATTTTTTAAAACTTAACAAGCCTATCGTTATGTTCCACACATGTGGGTGTCATCTAAAAAGAATGATCGAATATCTAATATACAACTGTGTCCATATTAGTTCGTATATTGGATTATGAAATCAACATTAAGAAGAATTTTTATAGACGCCGCTTGTATTCCGGAAAAGCTGGGCCAGGCCAACTTTACGATAAAAAAATGTAAGCAAATTTCGGCATGAATGTTTTTATGACTATTTGTAAATGTGGAAACACTTGGCTTAGCACTTACTTTAGCGGAGCAACCAGTTCTCATCAGTAAGTCGAAGTTCTGTTTTTTTGCCTTATATTCACTACTAACTTTTTAACATTATTACGATGTACAACATTGATAGCAAAATTACTTGGCGTAAATGCTTCCAACGTAAATAAAACCTATGCGTTTATTGCAATGCAGGTTCTACTCAATGCGTTCGGCTCCGTGGGAGACTTCCTCGTGCGAAGTTCCGAGAGCATCGCTGGCGGTCTCTCGCTAACGGCGCGAGGTCCGGGCTGCAATCGACACTTTCAGATTCATGTAGATGGCGTCGAAGCCTTCCGGATCGGTAAACGTCTCCTTTCGTTTTCCTTTAGAATCGGTACAAATTCGCGTGGTACGTTGAGCTCGTTATCATACAAACGGCAGATTAAACCGACCCATGCTCGAACGCATAGTACAGTCCAGTATGTAAGCAACAGCGAAAATCCTTCCTTCTTTTCAGGTCATAGGAAATTCTTTCACCTGACCGATCTCGTCGAGTATTACAAACGAATACCTATATACACAACTCCGCAAGGGTACAAACTGTATTTGGTGAAACCATTCAGAAAGCCGTAATCTTGCTCCGTTTATATCACTATTTATCGAACTGCATTGCGTACACGTGCGATGAACCAAGGAGAGGAAAAACTCTGCAATGTCCAAAGAAACCGGATACTGGAACGAATGTGTTTTCAGCAAACGTGCATTTGTATTTCAACATGGTTTTGACATATAAGTTACAGCTAAGGATGGTAACAGATATTTTTCATAACGAATCACTCACAGTTCATTAAGTTAATAAGCTAATCAGTTACGATGTTTCAATAAATCATGTGTTAAAAATAAGAATCGTTGGCGTTTCTTGTGCAATCAAATTCTTGTGAAATCGAGTTTCTACTGTTGTGTTAGCCAGGTAAGCTTGAGTGGTCTCAAGTTTCCTCATTAGGGATATCCGGCATCTCGTTGCTTCATATAGCTTATAGGAGAACTACTGGGTGCCAATCTGTAGAACCGCTTGCTGCTAGGAGCTTGTTCGAAGAAATTTGTGCAACGCTGAATGCGGGAATATTCAATATAATAATTTTGTCCGTATTTGAACATCTGTTTTTGATATCGTACATTTGCACAGATTCCACATGGGTTTCAACGCTAGCAGAGTGAATGACGTTAAAAGGACATATTTGGTTAAGAGGCGGCACAAAACCTCAGCGATTGTGTCCCAATGACGCGGTCCATATTCTTGGAAAGATAATGTTCGGTCTAGTCCACAGTTGCATAAACCGAGTTCTAAATAGGGAGGGTCCCCTAACAGTTGTTCCGCGTCTGTTATGCTTTTAGATTCTGCTTCGATTGTACGCAGATGGCACACGCTATCTGCTAGTTCTGATTACATCGGCGTAGGATAGAACGTTGGTTATTATGCTCTATAGATGGTAGTTGGCAACGCTTGTTAACGTTTGCGCAAATTCCTGTCTAGGACGCAGGCAAATAGAAAACGCCGATTCGGTTACATCATCAGACTTGCGCACTAGCTATATAACAAACAAAGAATTTAATAAGCACTTTTCGAACTCGTCCTGTCGCGTTTATGCGCTTGCTGACAGTGTACATGGGTGTACAGCGATGCGTTACTCCACCAACAATTGAGTTATCGAGGAATCTCCAACAAATGCCTAGAAGGAATGGTAGGATGGAAGAATATCACCTAACTAAATCGTGGAATGTGAAAGGATATAGAAAAAGGACAGACTCCTACAAGAGCCGCGGCGTATGAGACGCAAAAACTCAATGTTATAAAATAAACTATAGATACTCCTCTATTTATGGTGAAGGTAGACCTGACTTATATAATTTCAAATAGTATACATTCGGGAAACGATGAAGCAACTTTCAGGAGTCTTCGTGGAGTAAGTTGATTGATGGTACGATGCTTAGATAAATTAAATGTCAGATGACAACTTGTAGGCTACTATACAAGATAAGAAGTTCTATCTTTCTTTCACGTCTGCACTCGACGATCGTGACGTAGTACTGAGAAAAAATGTGGTGATCCTATGCTAACGTTTAGATATGTTTAAATGAGTACCTTACACCTGCAGGACTCCGTTTCGGCATTCACACGTTAAAGAGCACACCCTTTCGATGACTTTCATCCTTACACAGCTTCTCTCCTCTCCAAGTTCTTTTATCGCGCTCGCTCGAGTTAGTCTAGTTAGCCATCCCAATCGCCCGTTCTCCCACTTCTAGACGACAACATGAATGCGTTCATCCGCACCGCAGGATGGCAGCCACCAGAGTTTCGTTATCGTGCTCGATTCTCGTTGGGTATCGAGCGATAGTATCAACGAGTAGCGCTAGTGACGGTAGTAGCCGTCTTGATTAGACAGTGCCGTTTTGCCGGGTGTGGGGCTGCTGTGTACGGATGTCTATGGGATGGCTGTCGTTGTTTCTTCGTAAAGTGAATCTAGATGAACGTAGAGAACGTAGTGCGGAGGCAGTACTAAATGACTGATGGATGCAGACAGTGAATGAGTCAGTGGTGAATCGAGCAAGTGCCATGGAATGGCGTGTCACAATGGGTAAACAGTGCACGGTTCCCGTTCGTACGAGTGCTGGTTCGCTGTGTCACGAACTGTGACAACGAACACAAGCGACTTCAGTTGTTTCAACACGGGGACAGTTTCCCGTTGGTCCCCATCTCCTTTCACTGTCTTTCTCTCTTTCTCTCTCTGTTTTTTCCGTGAACGCTGTTCATAATCCGAGTGTGCCATTCTGCCAGCGATTGCCAGGCGGGCCGGGGCCAACGTCGAAGTCCGCCAGACGACGAGCAACATCATGGCGTCGGAGCGTGAACAAGATTCCCCCGTCAAATCGTATTCCTCAGTTCAACCCACGTTGGCGGCGTGTCGCTGAAGCGAACCCCGTTTGGGGGGAGGGCGCGGGGGGGAAGTGTTGAGGGTCTTCGTGACGCGGGCGGGGGACGCGTCGTCGTAGGCAAGCGCTCCACGCGACTGTCAAGACACCGTACAGGTGTCGAGGCGACGTACTCTGTCTCGACCTGCCGCTAGTCGAATAGATAATTGTCGTCAGCTTTTCCCCACCGCGTGAGTGACCGGGACGGAGCACGCGAGCATGGACGAGTCGCTCACCGACTCGATGTTCGAGGAGCCTACCGAGCGGCAGCTGCTCGCCCGCGAGTGGCTCTTC
Source organism: Tropilaelaps mercedesae (assembly GCA_002081605.1). Lineage (NCBI taxonomy): Eukaryota > Metazoa > Arthropoda > Arachnida > Mesostigmata > Laelapidae > Tropilaelaps > Tropilaelaps mercedesae. The sequence goes on along the minus strand of MNPL01030447.1, from coordinate 12,380 downwards.
GTGAAGATATTGCACTGCGTCGAGGCCGGCAAGTCGAAGGCGTCCGGCGTGCTGCTCGTCGGCGGGCCGGGCAGCGGCAAGACGACAGCCCTGAGTGAGATCGCGCGCCCCTCCGAGTCGGACTCCCGCCAGGCAGAGCTGAGTCGACGGCTGATCGCCAGCTACCACTGCGATCCGCAGGTGCTCCGCTCGTTGCAGCTGGCCCACTTCATCCTCGATGTTGTCGAACAGCTGAGCGCTTGTCCGCTGCTGACCGGGTACAGGGATCGGCTGGAAGAGCCGGAAATCGCGGCGGTGCTCCAGCCGGCGGAGGTCGAGCGGTTTCCGGACGAGGCGTTCAAGAAGGCGGTGCTGTTCCCTCTTCTCGAGACGGAGCCCCCGGAGGTGACGTGCATGATCATCGTCGACGGAATTGACGAAGCAGGACCTGATGCTGAGGTGAACTGCTGATGGAATTAATGGCATCGCCAAGCGAAATATTTGCTAGACGTAGCCGTAATTAAAATTTGGCAGGACTCGGCTGTAGGCACGCAAATAGAATTTGTGCCGTGACCCCGTATGTTTTGAGGACCTCTTTATAATCTAACGTCACTGATGATCGAAGAGGAAAATGAATCATTTTTGTCGTGTCCTAAGATTAAGGCAAGATAGAAGAAGCAAAATAACGTTTTTGTACAGTGGCCACTTCGACTAGTTCTTTTGTGAAGATTCGCTGTTGGTCGTATTGCTAATTAAGTTGATTGTATTGCACCGGGGTTAGACAAACCCAAACCCACCGAAGGTATCTACATTTTTCTAAGCATCAAATGCCCGTGTACACAGAATCGTATGGCCTTGTCGTGGGCAGTATTCTTAGAATTCCTGGTAGATAAATTTCCAACGTACAAACAGCGATGAATTGACCCTGCGTTGCATTCGTTGGCTTCTGTCCACATTTCTCTACCCTGCTGGCCCCGTCTCTGTTTAGTACCAAAGTGAGATATCGAACCGCGTCGCTTTAGCATGCGGTTAATCGACTACTTCCGCAAGTGCCAGCGACGGGTCCCGCGTTTTAACTCATGGAGGAACGAGGCCCTGGCGACGCTTTTCTCGCTGAGGAGTGCGAGAGATCTCGCGTACGCCGACGAGATTTGCAGCAGTACACGTTCGGCCGGGCGCCGAATTCGAAATGCTGCTCGACGGGACGAGGTTCAACAATGTCGCAATGCCACTGCTATAGCACGACTAAATAGGCACGTTTGGTAGCGTACTTGCCCACGGCGTGCCTGCCCCGTACAGGTTGGGCGCGGCCCCAAAAAACAAAACTCGTCCTGTTCAGTCTGATTAGGGAGGCGGCCCCCTGATACTGCTCGCACGTACACGTCGGCGCGTGGCCATCGCAGTAGTTTGCTCGCTTCTCTTTCTCGAGTCGATGTCGGTGGAGACGTTCGATCGAAAAAGAGGCTGAACTCGAGGCTGCTGAGTTAGGAAGTCGTGCATCGTACTTAAATAATTTGGAAACTGGGAGATACTTTAGAAGCGACGAGCGACACATACATGATTGTCGATTTGTGAATCTCTTCTATAAGCAGCCTGTTTACATTCTAGAGAACTTCACCATCGTATGGTGAATAGAAGACTTTGCCCTTCGCAACAAAGGAAAACGGCAGGCAGACTGCGAAAAACAAGGCGAGGAGGGCAAAGCGCCGAAGTTATTGGCAGACTTTTACGAATAGCTGACGTAATTCTTTTAGCTAAAAATTATTTAGTCCAGTGCGGAAGCCTGCTGTGTTCGATGTAATGAAGCGCCTGGAAACCGAGAGTAGCGCAATTAGCCAGATGTCGTTGTCTGAACCTTTCAAAATGGCGTGCCTCACAGTTCTTCTTTTGGAGAGAAATGAGCATTCATAATGCACTTTCACAGTGTTTCGAATTCGCCCAAAGTTGTATTGGTAGGGGTTTTGCAGACAGGAATGACCTGTCGAGACATTGCCTTTAGAGATAGCTGATTTATTTACTAAGTAGCGAGGTAAGTCGAAATCAATACATCGTGCTTGCACAATACCTACGTCGCATCTTGAATTAGATATTACCCAAGCAAAACGACGCACTATATTCAAATCAAAAACCTCAGTTTATTGTAGTCTAGACAGAATATAGGGGCGATCTGTAGTTGCATAGAAGACTACCAGCTATCATCTTGCCAGAAGAAACACTAATTCCATTTTCCACAACTCCACAACAAAGTAGCGTCATTCAAACAGTTCGAAAAAGCTCTCGTTTACTTCGAATACCTAGATTGCCTAGGGACACCTGACACCGCAAAGATAATGGCTTTCAGACTATCATCACTCAGAGCAGACCAGTAAAGCACAATGTTTTCCAGAATCTTGCTCATTCATGCATTAAATGCAGCTGCAAAGCTAACATTTCCTGCGTGTATACGCGTTCACTTAACTGTTTCGGAAGCACCGTGGCTGTGTTCGTATTGCTTTGAGCGCCTGCCTCTAAGCGTCATTTATTTTGCACACAGCAGCCCTTGATAGTTTTGTTCTGCTGCATGATTTTCCATCACTATGAAACCTGTAGAATGCAGCCTGTGACGATAAAGCAACCTGTGGCAATAAAGCGCACATGACGAAAAATCGCCTAAGTTATTAACACCGTAGAACGAATTTCGACTTCCAATATGAGAAAAGCAATGACGGTGCCGTCAAATACATGAACTAACTATCGATTAGGCTTTGTCGTTGTGACAGTAATAACGTTCGACGCATTGTCTACCTAATTTAGCGTAACGTGATGTCGCATTCGACGCACACGGCTCGGTCGTCATCGACGTTGGATCCGGGCGGCGGTGGGGCGTCGTTGTGGAGCGAGTCCATCTCTCAGCTGCTATCATCCCATTACCAACTATTTCCTCCATGGCTGAGTCTGGTGTGTTCAGCAAGACGCCAAAGCCGTACTATCAGTAGACTCTTCGCAGGATTTCGAAAGGTTAGTATCTATCCGTATTGGCTCGTTCCGTTCGTCTTGAAATCACT
>MNPL01030445.1:978-14332 GCA_002081605.1 Tropilaelaps mercedesae | reverse complement strand
CCCCCGTCCCCCTGCCCGTCCCCCTACAAGGGGTGATGCACAACTCACAGACGACGACGACAACGACGACAACAACAGCCACCGGGCGGAGCCAGAATATTTGGCGTTACAAAATCAAACAATTCAATCGTCCTTGGAGTTATCTAGCGTCCCCCCGACGGCCCTGCTTGCGACAGTCGTGAACCGACGATCGCCGCGAATTTGTTACAACTGCTCAGTAATCAGTAATTAGCAGTGCACCGACTTAAACGGATTTTATTCGAATCTACGAGTCACGCCTAAAGGGATGATGACATGACGCACGCGTCCGAACAGAGAACGTGTCGCAGGTCTGTCGTGCCACAACCCCCGAGGTTGTCCGACTGTTGAACTAGAAGGGCCATGATTGTTGAGTCGGATGTCAGAGAAGTTCGCTCTGATCGTTCTTCAGACGTACACTCAGATAGCTGATCTGAATTTCGTCAGAATTTTGTTTTTGCTGGTTCAGTAACATTTCTTCTCAAGGAACTCGAGGTTCACAATGGACACCAGCGATTGCCATCGTCCAAGAATGACGACACAGGTGCATGAATAAAATCGAATAAATCAGCGAAATAAAGATCCGCAAGTTATCTGAGTGGTAGTTTCGACTCTGTTGATTGATGTCTTGGTCGTCTGCGTGTCGGTGGCATCGAGTGGTCACGCAGTTTTCGGATAGCGCGTCGATCACCTACGACTTCGATGAAAGCCGAGCGAGGAAATTGTGCCGGTTTTTTTCCAGTCTTCGCTCCTTCGGGAAACATTCGAAGACTTCGTGCGGAAATCCTTTTAGCAGCGCTTCCGACGTGAACACGTCCCTTCAGGAAATCTTCTCGTGCGTGCATGGTTGGGCATCACGCGTCAACATTCAAATTCGCCGAAATTACCTAAAGTTCGGCGCACTTTCCTGCACTTCTGAACTTCTGAACGGACGATATTGTTACGAAGGCAAATAGATTTAGGTATAGATTTAGGATCCATTTAGGTAGGGACCGCCAAAGAGACCGTCAGACATGGTGACAGATCCATCCGCCATGTTGGATTTCGTCGCGTATCAGTTACTAATGAACGACTACGCCAGCTCGACACGTCATTATGGTCGTCGCGTCTATTTAGCCCCTCCGCTCCGTCGACCAGTCCTCGAGTCCTCCGTGCGTCGACGTCCGCCACGTCGACGTCCCTGGGGTAATTAATGTCAAATAAATCTCCAAGGATGGCACGGACCGGCTTCGGGGACGAGAACTACTTCATCATTGGCTGTTGGCCGTTGCTGTTCGCGATCGAGGTGGCGGCACCCGTTGAAATCTCGCCTAGCGACGGTCAACAATTCGCCACCAGCTGTGAGGGTGGCGGCGGCCGCGGTGGTGTCACGCTCCACCGTGCGTATAACCGCTGGCCTCGCCGATCTAGCGGACCCGCACACATCCATGCCCGAGGCGGGGCGTCGGAAGAACAAAACCTACCTCTCGTCTTCTTCTGTTTAAGGTTCGATGTGTTCAAGGCGTACGTACAAACGAGTTCGGCGTCGGGAAGATTTCACCCGACGATGTGTGTGTGTGTTTGCTCTTCTCTAATCACCGTTCTTGTAAGCACACGAGCGGCGGTAAATCCCAACGGTGTGTCAACCAGTTCAGATGTGGTGTGCGGGTTGAATTTTACCAGGACCGCAGTGAGTCGGGCGTCGTCAAGGTCGACTAGAGAACAATGGCCATATCACGTCTATTAGATTACGGAGCAATGTACTCAGTCGGCAATTGCCTGAGTAGGATCTGATCGTCGGGCGGCTTCGCCGTTCGGTGCCGAACAAAAAGGCGTCGTTCTAACTAGCCCCCGAGCGGTGGCGGTGTCGGCCGCCGCCGCCATGTGTGATTATGGTCGACATCGACAGATCGGGTCGCCCCGAAACACCGTCAAGCGTCCTCTTTCCTTCTCTGTCCGCGAGGACCTTTGGGCAAAGTCAGTGTTTCGGCGCTGCCGACTCTGGGTGTCTCCGCGAAACGACTTTTCGTCCCTTTTCGTCCCGTTTTCGTCCTTAAGTGGCCCGTTTTCGTCGACCAGCCGACAGCGGTGGCGCGTCATTCGCGGCACAGGTGTTCGCCGGATCTCGTAAGGCTGCGCCTTGCGACGTCCGTTGGTGGTGAGATCTGTCCGCGTCGAGCGACGATCACTTCTAGCTGGCCAGCCGAAATAGTTTCGCCCGTACCAGCTCGTAGTGATCTTGGCTTAATGCTGCTGATGACGACGCTGATCCGATCCGCTGATCAGCTGATCGTCGTCGGGCTGGCCTGATCATGGCATCATCGTGGCATGTTCGAGGCTTTCTCTTTTCCGTTGTTTTTACTGATGACCGGCGGCCCCGGGCTGTGCGTTTTTCACGCGCAAACAAGCGGGCGACACAACCGATGCAGTACGCGGGGCGGATACACACACACACACTCGCAGAGTGCACTTGGAAAGGTCATCACCACTGGCGCCATCGCTAACAGCAGAAGACGAAGCTGAGCAAAAGGTTCGGTCGGGAAAGCGACGCAGGTAACGACGATACTGACTGGCTGTCGCGCGAACGTCGGGTCCGTAGCCCTGCCCTTCCGAAAGTCGAATCAGAAGCCGAAAAAGAAGATAAGCGAAGACAGATAGAGAGGGCGGAAGGATGAGAACCAGAGAGAATTGCGCAGTGATATAATTTAAGGTCGGTGTCGGGGCTCGCGGGCTGAAGGTCATTCAAAGGTAAACGCTGCGCAGAAGATTTGCTGCGGTGCGCTGAAATCGCTAATGAGCTCATCAGCACAAGTCACATGAAATGTTCAGCATCGAAGAAGATCCATTTGAAACCATGATGGCCTTTTCACGTTCTGTTGGACAACAAAACTGGCGAAAGTTGAGCTGAGTTCATAGCTTTAGTGGAGAATGGTGTAAATTCAAGATGGATGGATGGATGGATGGATGGATGAATTTGAGTCGTCATCAACCCCTTCCGGCTGTGCGATTCGCTGTTACTGTAACCTGTTCACTGCTATGAATTTCTCTCTCTCTCTATGAACTTCTATGAAATGTCTATAGTACCTCGACAACTGCCTCGGAGCGAGTCCGACGAATGGAGTCAGATCGACGCGAAAGCACACGAGTAGGGCCTTTAGACTCTTAGATGTAGAGCGATCGGAAATATTTGATTGTGAAACTAGACGCTTGTGAGCAGCACAAGAAAAATATATTAAAACGAGAATACACGAGCATTATACGTAGACATAAGAAAAAAGCAAAAAGTAAGAATAAAACAATACAAAAAAGAAGAATATTGTTGTGAGTGAGACCGTAGAATGTCGCCCGCAATGCGATGCCTCTGCGACGGCCGAAAGTGGGGGGCAGAAAGCCTCTCTGTTGCGAAAACGCTCACTCAGTCTCAGTTTGATTTTTTTATTTTTTTCTTATATAATTTTCTGCGACCGTTCTCCTGCTTCTGTACAGAAAGCAGATGCGACAGACGAGGTTCTTCTGGCGTCTTACGACGAAACCACGCAGCCGTGAGATGGCACCGTTCCATCACAATAAAGTGACCCGCATGACCTAAATGGTTAGCTCCACTCAGGTGGTCCGTTCGTATTGATTATTTATTAATTCTACCAAAATGAAGAATAATCTCGACTACCAGTCATATTGATTTCGCTATAAATGCGCGTTTACGTCTGATGAGATAGATGATCGCCTTTAATGACGCCTTCTCGCAGAGATGATAGCTGACGCGGAACAACTTCAGCCAACCCCGGAAGAAGCCGACGCTACTGACGGCCAAGATCGGCCTGTCAGAGGAAGGGGGGCCTATCACGGGGTACCGTCAAATCGCCATGAGCCTCAAACATGATCTTCCGTTCACACTTCCACGAGTGCATTGGTTGGGTAGTAGACAAATTTAAGCATTGAACAAAAATCATAGAGGTTCAACATCCAGCAAGTGGATTGCAGTCGAATAGGAAATGGCGCGAAATTTGAGTCTGTTGCCAGTCGGACGCCGAATGTCAACGACCGCCGTGAACTTTCGCCATTTTCTACAGTTTCTCAGTGTGTAGCGTTTATTCGGTCTCATGGTAGGTGCAGTAGCTGAGTTTTCTGAGTACGGCAAAGTACCTTTCGACGTAGAGGATTTTGTTCCTAGGACATTTGCCCGTAAATGTTCTTCTTTCGATTCTATTGTTGGGTGTCGGTGTGAAGCCGCACTTACAGGCAAAGTAAAATCGTTCGGAAGCTGTCGTTCGGATGCTTTACTTTATTTATCGGCGCCCAAGGCGGATTACGATTTGTTTTTGTCAACTCAGTAGCTGCAGTTTTAGACGTGAGCGTCCTCTAGATGGCTCTCGTGCGTACTTTTCCAGGATTTGAGTGCCGCTAACGAGGTGTCTCGTACTATAGAAATATCACGTACATCGAGTTTACAGATGTAGATGATTAATTTAGCCATAAGCGCTAATTTATGTCGTTTAGGATCGTACCATCACGGACGTACACATCAGGGAGACATGTCTGGACTCGATATCTGATCTTAGCGGCATAGTTTAGCGAGTTACCTCAAAAGACGGATCAAACTGCCCTGACAGAAGATTTTTTTTTAGCTGAAGAATTTTGGCACCTGCAAAGAGCGAACTGTTGCCTTTCTAGCTCGGTTATTCGATGCATTCCATCCAGTGGAAAATGCGGCGGCCATTGTGTGTTCGGATCAATATATATATATATATATATATATAAATGTACATTATGAGGCAGTAGTCGCTCGCGATGTTCACGAGCCGTCTCCCAAGCCGGCTGCCATAAATGTGTTTAGCGGCGATGTTGCTTACGATAACGACAGCTACCGTTGGTCACACACACACACACACACACACACACACACACACATCCTTAGCGACCTTACCACAGTCGCGTTTCGCTCGTCTAGTAGTACACGGCATAGCGAACTGTCCAAGAAACGCCACCAGCGACAGGCGTCGACCGGCCACCTCGGTCAGTCCCCGCAGCCGAAATCAGACGAAGGCACACGAGCAATTCGCCATGGCTGGCGCATTTCACTCACCGACAAACCGGCGCAGTGTCAATACGAAATTAGCACTCGACTCGCACTGTGTTTATATGTCTGTTTACGTGTAATCTATTTCACTTACGGGCGTCCCCCAATCGATCTTGGGGGTCTCTGTCGTTTTAGCGGTGCTACGGCAGGCGGTGGAGTACCAGAGCACCGCGTGCGTGCGGTTGGTGCTCCGAACGCTCTCCAGTAGAATGGCACGTGGGGGCCAGGCATTTTCTCTGACGCCAAACACCTTCACATGAACAGCAGTCAGACGCTAGCGGCTAGAAGGTAGAAAGCGACATTATTGGACGATTTCGGCGAGAGGCTGGCTGGAGGGCGACCCAGAAGGGGGACAGTCGACTGGATGGGGAAGACGGAAGGCGGATAAGGTAATGTAACTGTGAGAAATGAGTGATGACTTCGCGCTGAAAGCTCTGCCGTCGGCAAAGAGAAATTCGAGTCATCAAAATGCTAGATCGACCTGCCGCGTACCCCCTCCGGGAATCTTTTGTTGGCTCGTACGTTCATAACGAGATGGTCGTAACCGTCTCAACAAGCGGAATTGCGCGCGCGCGCGCGGATGGAGTCGAAATAGATTAAAACGGCGCCATTTTGTTGTGCCCGATCGTGGGGATCCTTCGTCGCTCGTTTCAGACAAACGTTCGTTGACCTCTGATCAAGAAGAATTCTTTTCTACGTTGAAACCAGCGGAAAAATACACTTCCAATTACACGATGATGGGATATTTCTAGTGCCGACTGACTCTTGTCATCCAGCCAGGTATCGCGAAAGCCTATTTGAATTATGGCGCAGTCCATAACTCTTTTACTGTTTGTTGTTGCTGACGCTGCTGTTGCTGCTGCTGCTGTTGCTGACAATTTCGCGCTTTATGTTCGCCATGGAGGCCGGTCGCTGTCGCCAGTCACTTGTATCGGTCTGCACGCGTTCTCGCACCCTCCTCGCGTGGCGTAGGTCCGCAGGGGCACAAACCCTCCTCGAGCCTTTGCTACCTTCGTTTACGACTCGAGTCGACTCAATCCGACCATCGAAGCACCTTTCTTTTCTCATCTTTCAAAAGCGACTGGCGGTCATACAATCGTGCCACGATGATGATCATCGCGTGGCTCGCACGATGACACGGCCCAACCCCGAACGAACTCACCAGGCGACAAACTAAGAAGGCGTTTATTGTTCGTTCGGTCTGAACAACTTCTCGCCTTCCGCTACGACGCAACCGAGCTTCGACCTGACCGTCTTTCTCTCACACACACACACACACACACACACACACACACACACACACATATAATCTCCGAACTATACAGTTTGTCTCGGACTGCTTTGTAACATCAGCCTGTCCGAAGCTGTAACTCTCAGCCGCCCACTGCGGTGATCTCTGCTCCTTCCTGAACTCGTTCCTGGCGAGCTGTCGTTCTGTGCTTAGTTCCGATGATAAATCCTCTCTGATCACGGAGCAGATGAGTGGGAAAATTCTCTCTCGCTCTGTTCTTCTCTCTGTTTCGCTCTGTGTTGTTTACGAATAGTGAGCAAGTATTTTATTTAGCCAACATCACTGAGGGTTGGACAGGGTCCAGAAATAGCCGATGGATTGCGGGTGTACGCGTAAATGCGATGTAAATGTAGAAATCGTAGAACGAAAATGATTGCGGAGGTTCCGACGTCGACCTGCATCTGGAAGGACAAACAAAGTAATTCCGTGTGTGTGTGTGTGTGTGTGTGTGTGTCTTACATCCAATGCGACTGTCGCTCGTCATGGAAAAGGCCAGTCCGAGGCGATGTCCATTACGACGATATCTCGTGTGTTCTCACCTCATTTGACCGATCTCTGAGCTTAGCGTCGTCATCCGACAATTTGCTCCAGAGATCGGACGATCCTAATGGAGATATTGGATTTCCTCAAAGACATTGCGTCCGGAAGACATAGTTCAGTCGCTTGTAATGTTTCTGATCACGTCAGAGGTCGATCGTTTGTTTGTCCACATTAATTTTGCCAGAATGGCCTTCACTTCGACCGTTCGGTAGGTCCTACCGGCTTCGGAGGGAAACTTCGCCGACCTTCAGGTACCCATGCGAACCTTTCAGCAGCTGTCGCTCGTGTAATAGTGGCATTTGTTGCGTAGGCATTCCCTAATTAGGCTCGTACGACCTTTGTAGTGCCTGTGGAAGGTCTAATCCACACCCAGTGCGAGTTCCATCCAACTTGACCTTTCTTGAGGACTTGCTACTGATCACGAACTTCACGAGCTCACGTGTGTGTGCGTGCGCCTGCATGTGACCTTGAAGTGGCCAAAGACGAACGGACAGTGAAGTGAGGACGTGCTTCACATTTGTAAACGCCACTCACACGCTCGTGCACGTCCGTGCATCAGCCGAACATCGGTCGCTGCAGGACCTCTTCGCCGGGTCACGCCAGGCGGCTGGCGCGTATGCGCGTGAACGTGCCAGATCTGCGTGTGCTTTTCGAACAGTGAGAACAAAATGTCATTCAACAGCCGTCGACGCCATTGACAGCCGCACTAATTGAGCCACGAGCACGGCGGCAGACGCTGCGTCACAATTCCGACAGGTTCCCATCTGTTCTCTGATGTCTCTGATCGGCGAGCGGTAGATAGAGAAGGAACTCGGCTCTCGATCTCGGCGTCAACGATGGCGTGACACGTCGACACACATGAAAAGGAGTTCTCGTCAGGATCATGCCGCTGTATCCCACCCAGAAGGAGTCGATAGAGTGACGCGCGTGGGGGGATGAGGGAAGGTGTTGTCGCATTATTGTGATTCTGTCACGCGGAAACGTCGGTCGATTCGGCTCAGGGAGGTCAACGGGATGGCAGATTAACGCGCGCCATCAACAGGCCGGACGCGAATCCTGAAGGACGATAGAACAAAAGTGGACGAGAGGAGTGGCTAAGTCTTATTGACACGTTCATCAGCAAAGGATATTTATTGTCCTTCGCTCTGACCATCGCGATCTGACCATGAAGATCATCGCGGCCCGCCGAGGCGAGTGTCCGAGTGACAGGCGAATACAAATTTCCCGATTTCGGTATCAGCGCCGCAGAGACGGGAACAGCTCAAGGCATAACGAGGGCGACGAAGGAAAGGGAGAGTTTTCCATGTCCATTTTGTCAATCGCATATAAAAGACGACGTGTAGATGCTCCGCTATTGAGCGTAGTTACCTCCGATGGGATCCGAAACACAGAAATAGGAATAGATCCATCGCATTCGTAGGCCGTTTTGTCGCCCTTCTACTGTGGCGGAGGGGGGGCAACGCAACAAATTATAAATGAGACATTAATGTACATATGTATGTGTATATATAATGTGTATACTATTTAATGGATGGCATTTTGTCATTACAGACGAACCGACTGAACAGGCAACTAGACAAGGTCAACGACATGTCCGAAACTACAGCGACACGTTGGCCTCCAGAAGGGCTTATCCGACGCCTTTCGCTGTTTTTTTTTTGTGCACGTTAGTAAAACAAACGACCGTAACGGACTTCAACGCTAACGTACTTAGCAGGGCCGTAGGCTAAACTAAAGAGGCGTAACAGACCCATCCTCGACTTTTTCACGATCCGATTACAAAAAAGGGATTTGACAGAGCGGCCAACAACCACCCTCGGGTACCGTCGAAGCGTTCCCATTTGGGTGCCGTATTTGTTGGTCGATAATCAAACGTACGGCTTCGATTTTCGTCGTGCGGTGATGTCTGCGCGGGCATTTGACAAAAATAGCGTCGAGATTATCCCGGATGCTCATTTTTGACAGGCGTTTGGAACTACTAAACGGATCTTCACTGTCAAATGTATGAGCATTACTCCACTGACGTTCAGAATCGAGAGATGTCCTGACCTTAGCGGAGTGTGGCCGTACCGGACGGGGATCGGTTCCTTGGACATTGCTCAGGAGCGAGCGACGCTCGGCTGGCTAATTTCTAATAAAGCGACTAATAAAGCTGCCTGAGGGGAGTTACCTGATGAAGACGTATGAACGAGCAAGACAAAAAATGGTAATTTCATCTTGAGAAGAAAATGTTTGCAGATTAGCGTCGGTACGCCAGCAACGTGTCGAGGTCGTGCACTGAGGTCCGACTGTCGTTTGCGTTTGCACTTCGCGGCTCCGAACGCTGAACAACTGTGACGGCCTCCAGATGCAGGCCGATCAGACGTTACCTGTCACCTACATATTCGAATCGTCTGTGCGCGCGCGCGCGCACTACTCTCGGATTTCGTAAAATATCGTCCATGACGAGATCCGACGGCAGCGCTGGCCGCAGTAGTCGAGAGCCAGATCGGATCTGTCGTTCGCCGAAACAGTGAACGATTGCGGCGTCGTCAATGCGACGCCGCTACATTTTGCTTCTGGTTCGGGAGCAGGCACAAACGAAAGGCAGGAAAATAAACACAGTGATAATGACTTTTACAGTGAAACAAAACACGACACCCGCGTTACCTGACGCGAGGTTGAGCGCACTTCAGACGCCACCTGTTGCTCCGCCCGTTTGTGTTTGCTACTCGATCAACCTCGATCAGTCGCGAAGCAGCGGAGTTCGGCGGGCGTCAGGGCGTTTATTTCGTGGTGGTGGCTCTTGGCGATGACCACCGATGGACGAGACGCAGGTGGGGGCGGCAGCGGCCGCTGCTTCGGCCAGCGCCATCGTCCACCTTCGACATGATCCCGTCGACACTTCTGCCTCGGCGGCGCTACTTCGCCGCCCCTTCCCTCCTCCCGTTCTTCTTCTTCTTCTGTTTTCGCCACGATGTAGCGCCGCCGGTGTAGCGTTGATGTACCATACCTGTACTGTACCGATGGCGAAGTACCGATGGCGAAGTACCGGTGGCGAAGTACCGGTGGCGAAGTATCGGCGGCATTAACGGCACCCGTTTCTATATTGCCGGGTCACGCGGACAAACCGTTTCTCACCTCGCGCTCGCCACACTCGAGCCGGTCTTGCCTTAGCGCGAGGCGCTGGCCGCAGCCGCCACCCTTCGACACCGTCGAAGTGGCCAAAAGGAAGGGGGAAACGAAGACGACGACGACGAGGGACGACAGAACGATGGAGTAGAAGGGCCTTCTTCTGCCTTGAGCGCACCTGGGGGCGCAGAAGACCCGGCCAGGCCTGTCACGTAGTCAGCGCAGGCAGTCACAGCACTGAGAGCCAGACAAAAGGACGAACAGAAGACGAAGCGGGCCGAAGACAGAATCGAGACAAGTAGGGCTCGGCAGGACGACAGAAGAAGAGAACGAAGTCGACAAAACAACTACAGCCGAAGACGAGATGATGACGCTACGCTAAGAAGAAGCGGGCAAGATAGCTCAAGCAGAAGCCGAACTTTGGCTTGGGACAGGTCGAGGCCGTTGAGCAGAAGTAGCCGCAATGCCACGCGGTTACTGGACGCTCGTGAACGCTCGAGAGCCGATGTAATAATATAAACAATAACAACAACCATAACGACGACAACAAATTGCGAACAGCGCGGCCACATCGGTGCGGGCGCCCAGTCAGAAGAGGAGGTTCGAGCACAGAAGGGCAGCAGCGATGAACACGACGAAAATAATCGAAATGATGATGAAGGAGGATACAGCTAAAGGCGGAATCAGACGCAACCGTTATGATAACGGTAGCGGTCACTTGTGGGGTAATGGCCACTTCTAGAGGCGCTGCGGCAAGGCGAAGTTGGCTGAAGCACTGCACTCCTGACTGCGCTACCTCGTTTGCTTCGGCCGCCCGAACAGCGACGCCCACGTCCTCCCCCTCGACGTGGGGGAGGTAAATCAACGAATAACCGACGGAGTTGAAGGGCTCGGTCGTGATCACTGATCGCATTTGAGTGAACAGCGGACGGAGTGATGGCCTGAAAAACCGAGCGAGAATAACTCGACGAGGCAAGGCCGACCGAAGGCGCGAGCAAGAAGACTTCACCGAACGGACCAGACGGTCGGAGAAATCGATCACGAACCGACACACGAGCGCCAAGCGCCCCCAACGTCACGTTCAATAAAGAGTTGAGTGTATAAATAAATAGATCATTTTATTGCGGCGCAGAGCTCAAAAATACAACTGTATTATACCTTATTATTATTATTATTATTATTATTATTATTATTATTATTATTATTATTATTATTAGCGCTACATAATGTACTGTCATTATTATTATTATTATTGTTAATCACACCACCGAAGGGATCGCTTCCTACTAAAGCGGATGAATTTTGTAGCTAAATGCTGGACTCTGCTCTTCTCAGTGCTGGGTCCATCAGGAGCGTCGAATAGCGACCAAAAATAAAAAACAACAACAAACATGAGCGAAAACAGGTTGAAGACAAACTCGTTGCGTAGATTCGACGCTTTTAGACTGAAGTATTGGACCTAAGGAGAGAGACATCACTGCACGTCCGCAGCAAACATGTCGCTGACACCCACGCGCCGCACGTGCACCAATAAATTCTACACTTCGGTCAAGTCCTATTGCCCGAACAATTGTATGTACTTCATATCGATCTATGTATTTATTTATTTATTTAACTATCGCACAGAAGGATGGCACACCGAGCAGACCGTCGGCCGAGGGTGGCGGGAGTTTGCTCGATGAAACCGCCTGACCATGTTCAACTGCATTGTCGAGCCCCCCGAAGGTTCCCTTTTGCTCGATGCCGATAGAGAGAACAGACTCGAGACGAAAGCTGGAAATGAGTTGAGTCGGGTTCCGGATTCTCGAAAACCGCGCCCTTATCCATCTGTGGCTGTCCCCGTTTCCAGGGGCGGCGCTAGCTTGCGTGGATCCTCTTCTCCAACTCACTTCGATCTGTCTGCCCGATCGGTCCTATTATTAGGTGTTGTCGTCGTCGTCGTCGTCGTCGTCGTCGTCGTTGTCGTGCCAACAATTAACTCAATCGGTTGTCGAACTGTCTTTGTGTTTCGGTGTCGGTTCGTCGTCTGCTAGTTGGGTTTCGCATGATTGTGTAACGCATGGCAAGGACCCGTTAACCAAGCGGCGGATGCGCTCACTTGTGAAATCGAATCTCGCCAACGATGAAACGCCCCGTCAACTCCTGAGGCGGCGGTACGCCAGACGCTGATGACTTTTCCGAAGCATTTCGTTCGCTTAGTTCTGGTTACCGGTCGAAGCGTGACTGGTCGCGAGTGCAAATAAAGCATGCTCGTTCAACTTGACACTCGCTCTTCCCACTGTGATCACGAGAATAAGCATTGTTTGAGCGTCGCGCGGCGTCGCGCGGCGTCGCCGCTGCCTGAAGTGACGCTTGGAAACATCGGCCAATATCGGGGCTACGCTGGTCCTCGGTATAATGGCGCCTGATCCAGTGGAAGTCAATGAATGCATTTTTGACCCAAAGTCGAGCGTTCGCCTAAGCGCGGGCCAGATGTAGTTGTGATTGTAGTTACAGTTTGGACGAATAGAATGGCGTTACTTATTATTAGAATCGCCGATAAACGCCAGAGCGACAGAGCCTTAGGCCGAATGAAAACACTGACTCGTTCGCAGACCGCCGAAGTGCCACGAAGAGGGGCCATAACTTTTCGGCGTTGTTCGGACTCTGCTTCTCTGGTGCACAGCGAAAACCGACAAATGCACATCTAGAAACACGTCTGCTCCGATTACGTGCACTGTTATCAAGTGCAAAATGACCTTGTGCACTTGAAGCACACACTTAAGATGCTCGGCCCGTTCCTAATGAGACGGTTTTTGCAACACAAATCAACATCATTTGTTGTCTGAGCCTCTGTTTGACTACGCGAGAACTACTACCCAAGTTGTGACATTTGCAAATTGTCAACATCGAGGTGGTGTTGTTGTTCTTTCGAAACGTGACGCACGCCGAGTTCAGGCTAATCTATCGCGTCTACGTAGCGAATCAAACTACCAAAACGGTCTTTTACCGCCTTTCGTGAAAATGGCTTTTTACAGCATCTTTTTGCCAACAAAAATGTTTTTGGACCGTCTCAACGCTAACGAAGCAGTTCGAGCGTTTGGGAGGCAGGCGAACTGCTCAGAGACAAACCGTCAGAGAAGTCTATTTGCCATCGGATCGAATCAGTGAGACGCTATTAATAACGCAGGGTAGAGCCCCATTTAATGTCCAGGTGTAATTGTGTGAGAATATGTGCGGAATGTCATAGTCCGAGAGGATCCTAAATGGATAACGAAAACTTTCAGTTGTAGAGCTCAGTTCTGGCGGTGATGACAGCACTGCTCAGACACCGACCGACCGACCGACCGACCGACCGA
>MNPL01030424.1:12070-24889 GCA_002081605.1 Tropilaelaps mercedesae | reverse complement strand
CCGCCGCAAGCATCAACAGTATCTGCCATGATTGTTACGCAGCGCAGTAACGAGTTACTTCTGCTGTCGCCTGCCTCGAGTTGCTGTAAATAAAATAAATAAAAAGCAGCAGCAGCAGCAGGAGTGGCAATCCCTGACAGAACACAAGAGGCAAGATACAACCAGCGAGATAAAGTTATAATACTCGGCCCGCTATCATCACCGCCACCATCACCACCGCCACCGTCAGTACAGACTGCCGATGTTGGCCTTACTCTCAGCTTGTTCAATACACACACACACACACACAAATATATGTACGTGTATATGTTTCTGAGTGTGTAGGTATAGCACCGGCGTCGCTGTTTCGTAACGAGCAGCCGGACTGAGTCGAGTTGCAGTTAAATCCTCGAATGCCGAACGGGATCGCGGAGGTCGTGCGGATACCAGCGACATTATAAAGCTTTCTGTGTTCTTTCTTAGCGAATGGAGACAAGCGACCGAATAAGACGCTCGCGTTTAGTCGCCGTTGCTCAGTTTCGCTCAAGTGTTTCACGTACCGACGTTGAGTACGACGTGAACTAGACGATTTGTAACGCCCCCCCGAAAATCTAGAATGCGACGAAACGGCGACTAGTTCGATACACAGACGAATCGCAATGCTCGTCCGAATAATGAGTGATCCGCCGTCTAGCGTCTGTCCGATTGGCCTTCGGCGAGCGTCTGATCGACGCCCTTTTTGAACACACACACACACACGCGCGTATGTAGTTTGCATGTTTCTGCTGCAACGTGGCTGCTGTCCCTTTGAGTCGTCGATAGTCGCGCCGATGCGACAGCTTCGTCGCTCGCGGCTACTCGACGACGGTTGGGCATTATGATTAACATGACGCCACCACCACCACAGCAACCGTCATCGACCGACAGCAGCGTGTTATGATTGTTAATAACGATCACGTTAATATGAGATGATTATTATTCAAGGCATGGGTGACGCCGACGCGAGATGACGCCACAGCGCAGCACAGCTGAGGCCGGGTTGTGGGCGAATAGCCCTCCTGCATCATGAAAACGCCGCCGAACGCATAAACAGACAGGTCGACAAAAAACTAACAAAAGACGCTCGGTTTGTCATCTCGAACCATCCTCAAGCTGTCCCCATCTCCTCCTGCAACAGACAAAATAGTAGTAGCGACGGTACTAGTAGCAGTAGTACTGGTAGCAGTACTAGTAGCAGTACTAGTAATGGTAGCTAATTGGTATTCAGTTGCGCGCTCACAATCGGCCAGTGGTGATGGCTCCCGGGTCAGCCCCGATCCGATCCGTGTGTCCGATGCGTGTCCGTTGGCAACGTCAGACGACGCCAGAAGAGGCGTCGTGCTTTGCTGCCTTCTTCTGCTGCTGCTGCTGCTGCTGCTGCTGATGCTGCTGATGCTGCTGCTGCTGTTTGGCCGCTTTGTGGTTAGCCGCCGTTAACGAGGTGGCGTCTGCGGCTATATCTGTCCTATAGGAGGTGTAGCAACTGTGCGAGTGACTGCGTGCTTCTCAACTGTCCGCTGCTGCAGTTGTTGTTTGTTGTTGTTGTTTGTTGTTGTTGTTGTTGTTGTGCTAGCGACACAATCGAAACTTCCCCTTGTCGTGCTGTAATATATTCGTCGGTTCGTTCAGGCCGCTTCTACTGTCTGTTGATTCTGCTGCCAGTCATCCGACTCGACACTTGAGCAGCAGCAGCAGCAACAACAACAGTAACAACAATAACAGTAACAAAACAAGAACAGTCCTAGTGGCGGATCACTTAGGCCGTCGTAACAACAAACTGCACTGTCGCTGAACTAGTCGGTTCAGAACAGCGAAAATGTCATCTCGTTCGTCCGAAGCATGAAGCCTGAACTCGATTCCTCACCGAGCACGATCTCGGTCACGCCACCGCATCGGTGACAAACGCTGGTGGTGGCCGCCGCCGCCGCCATTTTTGGGGCGTCCTAATTGCAAATGGCCGCCCCAGCCAGCTACTACAGTCTCCGAGCGCAACGAGAGCTCAACTCGTTTACGACTCAACAATCGATTTCACATTTGCCAAAGACACCGGCCCCAATCAGGCTCCGAGCGACGTCCAAGTGTTTCTGTCCGCTAAAAGTTTATTTAATAAACAGCGCAAATATGCGCAATGGACGACGCCACCCCGAGCGCCGTTTCTCTGTCACGAGGAGTCGACTCATTGTCTTTTAGCACTTCGGCAACGTCCAGCCCCGCCAGCGGCATTCGGTGAGGTCTTCAGCAGCTGATTTTTAGGCGAATGTCGCCATTAACACGCCATCGGGCTGAAGGTGATGGAGCGGCCGTCTCTGAGTCCGCCACTCTCGGCGTCGTCTTCGGTGCTCATCGAGTCTAATTCTTCACCGATCGCCGCCGCCGCCTCGTTTTGGCGGCGCCCTTACGACGTTTTCGGCTAAATTAATTAGTTCGCTGGCACTGAACGCTTCAGTGTCGGTGGCGTCGCTGAGAAACGCGTCACGATTGAGCAGATCTTCAACTCGGCGATCGAATGCAACGCAGGTCAATGAGTCCACGACGAAACTGGCCCAGGGTCCGCTTCGATTTCTTTCTCGGTTGCGTTTCTACGTTGGGTCCTTTTTTTTTTGTCTTCTTTTCTTGCCTTCTCTTCCCTTCTGCCCCCCGCCCGCCCCCTTGCCCCCGTTCGGCGAAGATTTCGTATGTTCATGTTGATGATGTTTTCTGTAACAGCAGCAAATTGATAGAAATTGATAGAGCGCGCCGGCCAGTGGAGTCATTTTAGTAGTGGCGGCGGCGACGGCGACGGCTTTTATTGGGTTCTCTGTTACCGGCGCGGCTGACGCTGTAGCCAGCGCGGCTTCATCTACTCGATGTTGTTGCGGCCTATCCGTGCGATTCTGCGGGGATGACGCTTCTTCTGTTGCTCCATCTCTCTCTCTCTCTAACTCTCTCGCTCTCTCTAACTCTCTCTCGCTCTCTCTCTAACTCTCTGTCAAACTCTCTCTCGCTCTCGCTCTCTCTCGCGCTCTCTCTCGCTCTCTCTCTAACTCTCTTTCGCTCTCTCTCTAACTCTCTCTCGCTCTCTCTCTAACTCTCTCTCGCTCTTTCTGTCCGCTGATGGACTCCCCAGCGTTCTCCCCCCCAGGCCAGCCCTTTTCGGCGGCCTTTTTCGGCCGACCGCGCGAAGAAAATCAAAGACGGCGTCCGCCGTACGACAGCGGCAAATGAAGAAAGCGCGCGCGCGCGCCCTCCTTCACGCCTTAGCAACGACAGCTGTGACATGCGGCCACGCCGTAGAAGGGTGAATCGGGGTAGTGACGCGCTAAATATCGACACCTCTAATGGACTAAACTGTTAATGCAGTGTCTGCCGCAGCCGTTCGCATCGCATGCGCGAAGCGTCGCGTGTGTGTGTGTCGTTCGGAAACTGCCGTTGTACGATCGCGTCGGTCTCCGTCGCTGAGTTGACCTTAACGACGCGATTACGCTCGAGTCGTCCTGAAGTTCAACATGAAAATGGGTCGCTGTTGTCGCTCCTCAGCGGCGGTACTTTGGCGTTCCACTGATATTCATCTGTTTTTTTTTTGTTGTCATGGCGCGGATCGATTGACGCGGCGGAGTGTCGCTCGTCGTTGCCTGATTGAATGCAACAACCGGCGGATGCGGCGCTTAGCGGCGTCGACAAGTCCAGGATTTAGGCGTCCGATCACACCCAGCGGCCAGGCAGGAGATATCGCTTCGGCGTACTCTCGTCGCGGCGTACGTCGACGGAAGCGTCGTTTCAGACATGCACTAGAGACGCCGTTCTTGGCCTTGGTGGCCGTCATGTCACGAAATCGCCGACGATGGACGCCGCCGCCGCCGCCGATCAGCAGCGGTGGACGTGGTGGCTGGCGTTCATGAGCCGACCGCCTCACACATCTGTTCCACTCCACCCTGTTTCGAGCGTACCCGATTTCACCCGCCCGGCCGTTTCGGTTGCATTTAGCGTTTAGCGGTCCACTCGCGTATGACTACGCTCTGATATAGCAGCCGCCATCAGAAGCCGGGTGGCTTCTGCTGCTGCTGCTGCGGTGGAGTTTTTCGCTGGCAAGTTTGTCAGCCACGCCGCCTCTGGCCATGTTTTGTTCGTGCCGTTGACTGGACCGTCGACATCGTCGGGAGATGTTGCTGCTGCTGCTGCTGCTGTTGCTCCTGCTGTTGCTGCTGCTGGTGCTGTTGTTGCTGCTGCTGGTGCTGTTGTTGCTGCTGCTGGTGCTGTTGTTGCTGCTGGTGCTGCTGCTGCTGCTATTGCTGCTGCTGTTGCTCCTGCTGTTGCTGCTGCTGGTGCTGTTGCTGTTGCTGCTGTTGCTGTTGCTGCTGCTGGTGCTGCTGCTGCTCGCCGTGTTCATCCATTGGCCAAGTATCTTTCAGCTCCTTTCAGCCAGTCCAACAGAAGATGTAGCAACAAGCAGCGAGCGACAACACCACCGAACAACTCACGAATAAATCTCTCCACCTCATGACGATTTGTAGGCGTTTCTAATGTCTGTGTCTTTTCCACCGCATCCGGACGCGTCCCGTCCCTGAGCGGACGACGAGCTTCAGCTCTTCAACTAGACGAAATTCTTTGGCGACGCACTCGTTCCTCGGGGTTCAGACTCGGAAACTTTCACTTGAAGCAGACGGTTGAGCGCTTGGATTTTTTTTTTGTATTCGCTTTCCAAATCAGGACGCGTTCGAAGCGTTCCTGTTCGCAGACGCGCAAGACCACTGCGACGGGCGAAATATTCATGTGGTACGTTTTGACCTTGTCTAATTGCGAAGGTCGAACAAAAGGCAAGGAATGCACGTGCGCGCCTTCAGGTGCGTCCCTGGTAGCAAACACGATCTATCGATTGGCCATTGCTTCTGGACACTTCAGAAGCAATTCGGGGGTTAGGATCGCCCGATCCTAACCCCCGGGGACTTCCACCTGCTTCGGACGCAGGCGAGCAGAAAACCTTTGAAATCGTCCCGCCTCACAAATGGCGCGCTTGATGTTGTTATTATGGCCGATACATTAGTTCAGGGAACGCAGCGTGCGCGTCAGACGTCTGCGTCCAGGTCATAACGAGGCCGAATGTCGGATTCATCGAAGCGTCGTCAGAATTTCGTCTGTAGCACGCGGTGCCCCGATTAGTGGGGGCGGATAGTGAACGCGATGAGCAAAAGAGGAGGGAGGACTCATATCATCGAAGACGCCGGACTCGGACAGTCGAAGGGGTTCCGATGCGCGCGCATATCCTGAGTGCCAACGACAATCGAAGATTGATGTCAAACTTGCAATCGAGCCGAGGGCGCGGCTGAATCGGCGATTAATGGCCGCTAAAGGTTAGGTCGACGTCCTGTCCATTCCTTGTCTGGGTCAGTCGACACCCGCCACAATAGCGAGCTCCATAGTCAATTATAATGACCTGGCCTCGATGCCTGATCTCAGCGAGGGTATCGCGTCCTTTGACTCGGCTGCGTTGGGACGGCAACCCGTAAATCCCCTGGGTTAGGACCCTACGGCGTCCCCTCACAGTGGCCTCCTCCTATCTGTCATGTGTGCGTGAGGACCGTTCCCTAGAGGAGTCATTATATTCGTCCTTAGAGGGACCCGACGTGGAGCAAGCTCAGCCATCATGGTCTTCAATTGAGCCCCATATACACACACACGTGTGTGTGTGTGTGTGTCATATAAATAAGTGGTTGCTAGTGAGAGAGAGAGAGAGAGGGGAGAAATATATATATAGATTATCTATGTGCCCTGTAGCGTGCGGAGGCGATTGCCGTGGATGTATCCGACATGATGAACGCGGCTTATTAAACGCCCGTCTATGACCCTTTCCCCTTGAACTCTGCATCACGTTGGCCCTCCCTCTGCTGCACTTTAGAACGAAGCCCTTTTGGCGCCCATGCGACGGCCCTCATCTGAACACTGGTTGACACTTCGTCGGTTCGCTTGTGCGTACGCGTCGTTGCGCAAATGACGAAACGCTCATTGCTAGTTCACAATAGCAGACAAACACAATATCGAAAACACAATCAAAGCACATGAGAAAGTGCTTTTCCGACGAAAGTCGACCCCGTCAAGGTCGTAAGTGTGAAGGCATTCGAGAGCAGCAGCAGCAGCAGCAGCAGCAGCTGTGACACGCAGTTCGCTTAAACAGACTGAACCGTAAACGACGGACGCTTGATCCCTGACGAGTCGCCATACTCATCCGTCCATATGTACTCGTTTTTTCCAACCGAATGCGTTCATTCAACTCTCAGCCGGGAGATAGACTGTACTCTGTGCGGGCCCCCCCTATGCGCGGAACAGAGCCAGCAGAACGAGTGGAGGGAGGCCCCTTCGTGGCGGGAAGGGTTGATCGGGGGCTTAGGGGTCTTGTTTGCGCTGTGCCACGCACGAACGTGACCAGCCGCGTCCCAAAACGGTCACCAGACCAACTGTACAGATCGGCCTTCTCGACGGCGTGTGGCGGTAACCGCATTTCGCCACAACATCATCTGCCCTCGAAATAGTGCGCTAGCCGTCATCTATCTCTGCCGTCAAACGCGCTAATTGTGGGCGGACACACGGGGCCGACGCACAGACTTGCGAATGAGTCGCAGGACCAGTTGGGCACGCCGACCCAAAAACGCCCCGCGGAGATCTGACTCCGTCACGCCCTGTTGTGGCCATAGTCGGCCGGCAGTCTATTCGCCCTCACCGTAAATCACCACAAACGTACCCGTGAAATGATTTCGTGTCCATGCACAGCCCGCGTGCATCGTGCAAGCGCACACGCAGTCTGCGCTCGGATCGAGTTGCGCGCAGGCCGACGACGATGGCGCACAACGGAGCGCCCGACGCGATCACATGGACACTGGAATGCACCTGCTCTCGACATGTCCTTCATTTGTCCCCTAAACCTGAAACGGATGTAAACGAAGTTCGTAGATTCGCAGTGTCACGCCATTCGGATTCATGGAAGTTCCGCCATTCGCACAGGGGTTCGCTTGATGACGCTGGACTGTTGCGGTCAACTGCGTTCGTTTTTAGCCGTTTTTAGCCGTTTTAGCGGATTTCAGCGCTCGTTTCGACTGACTAACACACATCATAGCAGTGCGCACTGGCAAACATTTGCGAATTGCGTAGAGATGCGTCGACGGCATTGTCTGTCCGATACGTGCGTGTGTAGGCACATTTTCGTGGCGACGGGCGTCAGTTCGTTGTTGGATTTCGTCGCAGATGTGTTCTATCTATACTTTGTCGCCGAAATCTGGGCAGAGAGAGAGAGAGAGCGAGACGAACGGTGTCGAAGTGACCAGACGGTCGCGATCTAAAACAAGCTCAAGCTAAAAACGTGTCAGAGAGCTCGCGTCAGAATGTCCGTGAGCGTCTGGTCCGTTGCAGAAGCCGTCGCAGTAGGCAGCCCCCTCATCGGAGCGCGTACGACTTCACTGGCCAGTTAGCCGATGAACTTTTGAGAGAGATTTACACCTTTTCTCTGTGGGACACTTTCTGCCTTAGAAGTTGACCTTCGATATGCGTCATATGAAGCACATAAGGTTTATAGATAGCTACGGAATAGCCGCTCAACGACACGCGGACGAAGAGCATATGAAGGGCATATCGTGCAGATGTTCGCCAACACCATCGAACCGCGCTGACAACTACGTCGCAGGTATTAGCGGCCGAACGGCCAACTGGAGAGAGATCGACGACGATGGTAGAAATAGTCATAATAAATAGTAAATAATAATAATGTCGACAACAAGGCACGTCCAATTGGCAGCTCAGCGTGCGTAGTAGTAGTAGTAGTGTTGCTTGTGTAGAAGCTCACGCGCAGCACCGTCGCACGTAGAGCGTCACTTTCTGCTGTGAAACCCTTCGACGTCATAATCCCCATACGCCATGTCAATCCGTTAGTAAACAAATCAGTCACTTAGCAGGGAACTGGCGATGTGTTCGTAGCGAACAGATCAACGAATCTGTACGCTATTCTCAGCTCAGTCGTGTACTTTCACGTACCGCCGCCGCCGCCGCCGCCGCCATGTTTGTAGTTACTGCTAGACCATTAGGCCATTTAGTAGTTCTTCTCCGGCCTAGTCTTCGGCACCTTTCCGCCGGTTGTGCAGCTGCTTATTGAGATGTCGCCAAATGGCTGTTTCGTACACAAACAGCTACGATCGACGCCGACGCCGATGATGACGAAAAAAAGACGCTTAATCCAATCTGACAACGGCCTTGGGATGTCACCGACGGACGTCCTCGTTCGTCGCGTTGATTTTTCGCTGCGACCCGCCTGGAAGTCGAAAGATATGCCGACCGGATGACGCGCAGGTGCGCGCGCGCGCGTCTATAAGGGTGTTCCACCGCACAGCAGCAGCAGCAGCAGCAGCACTTCATAGTGACCAAAAAGGCTACGTTAACGCTCGCGTCTCAAGCTCACATCTGTTGCCAATCCTCCATCCTGCTGACACGCATACGGGGGGGGAGTCGCTCCGCGTAGGTTGGCCACGCTGCAAGATCCTGCCGAGACGCTCGCACACGAGACGCGACGCGATCACATTTCGTCTTTGTTGGATGACTTTTGAGATGTACGGCCGTCAACGGCAGAATTTTGAGTCTTCACTGTGCAATGGCCGTGGTCTCTGTCACCCAACAGCCGAACGGTTCGTTCGGTAGAAATCGATGACCCATCGAAACGCCTGATTGGTCGGAGCTGGTCGATGTCGAATTGTCCCGAGTGAAGCACGCGAAGCACAAAAGTCGCTGTTTGGTGGCGGATGCATGAGTGACATTGACGAGATGACGTCTTGAAAATGGATGAATGTGCATTAGCCAGGTAGGGCTGGTCCGTCTGGGCCGTCGTTGCTACGGCTGACCAACAGCAGACACGGACGGATCCCCACATCCGAACACCCTTCGATTGACTTCTGAACAGTTTCGGGTTCTATACGGGCAGCGGCGAAGTTTTTGACGTCGATATGACCAACATCCGAACTTGAGCTCTTCTTCGCACCGGCATACACACACACACACACACACACACACACACACACACACACACACACACACAAAGAACCATCCCGCTAATTCCGAGAAAGCTTCCTTTGAAATCCGCCTGTCAGGAGGGGGACAGTGACTTCAACAAACGAAGAACAGAAGTAGTTAAGTCGACATAATACGAGGTAGTTGTCGATCGTTCGAACAACATCCAAGCGGGCCACCCCACTCGACCCGAGCATGCAGCTATTCCGGCATCTTCCCTACGACCTTGGGCTTCATTATGAGCTTATTATCGTGCAGCAGGACCATGAGCAGAATTACGTCACCATGCGCAGGCACGCTTCTGCCGATGTTCTTATGCGGCACCCCACCGATCCCTCGTACAGTCTCTGTCTCACCTACGCCACAACCTAGTGCGACTCGTATGTCCCAAGCGAGCGCCTATCCCCCCACCTCCTATCTAGGACCGAATTCGGACGCAATGACACGAGGGACTGTGAAGACCACTGTTCGTCCTGAGACGTCCCTTCGACGACACACGCACGTTCTTCGTGTTAACGAGCGTTTCCTCTGCTCGATTACGCATCAGCCTATAGAGACTGTTCTTCTTCTTCTGCTGGCTAGCGAATTAGCTCAGCGCATATTGCACAGTTCCGACAGGCGTTCCGACGAATAAGGCCTGGCCCGGTCCGACTAGCTGCGTCTCGATCGTGAACCATCTGGGCCTGCGAATAAAGGCGGCATGTTGCTCCCGCGACAAATCCGTGTCCTGTTCGGTGTTCGTCGTGTTGTTGTCCTTTGTGGGCATTTTTCGTTATCTCGATAGTTGCTTAAAGAAGACACATAGCGTTACAGCGCATCTGAATGCTTATCGCTCCGGTCGGATCGTGTTTGCTTGAAGAAGATGTAGCAGCGACAGCGACATATCAGAAAGACGACGACGACGGCGACGACGACGACCAAAGAACAGTTGGGGCTCGGCGGATACACACAAACATTCGACAGACAATATCGGACGAGCACAGACGCACGCCTGAAGGTCTGACGAAGTCGGGGGGGCGGCGTATGGGGGCGCGGGGTGTAATAGGAAGATCGAAGGACTGGCACGAATAGCGAAATATATGTATGACTAATTTGATTACGTAGATATAGCATCGTTCGTAGGCATTGGGTGTTCACGGAGGGGCAACGTCTCTAGCTCGCTTTGGTCATTGTCGGGCATTTAACACCCGACGACGACGACGACACGAAGTCGTTGTCGTTGTTGATTTCTATTCACTGTTAAACGTGACATATTTCGTGGTGATGCGCTGAAACATGAGTACCATTTGTCAAATGGAGGATGTAGCAACACACACGAAATCGGCGTTTGTAGCTAGCTGTCGGTGTCAAGGCGACCACAGACCGACACATAATGCGTTCATTCGTGCGCGCATCGTCACACATTCGATAACGCTTCATTCTCTTCCTGCGATAAGCGACTGCTAGTTCCTACCGTTGTCATCGGTACACTGGTTCGCCAATAAACAGTAAGCATATTGTGAAATAAAACCTATGACTACTTATGGTTACGGCTGCTATATCTAGTATCAGCTGGTGGCGGCGGAGGCGGCCACCATCTTAACGACGCAAGAACGGAAAGAGACACATTCGACTTCGTGGGTACTTTACTTGCCTGATCTATAACCACCTGAATCTGTCCGGCGGTATTCGGAGCCGTTCTTAGCTCCGACTGATTGTAGTTAGCCTGTAGGTGATCCTCGATGCGTTCGCCTTCGTGGCCTGTTTTGCGCTCTTTATTAATGTCGTCCCCTCGTCGAGCGGGGTCCTACGCGGGGTCTGTTGCGTTCAGAACTGACGTCTCTTGTTCTTCTCCCTAAAAACGACGAAATCGTTTCAGAAGAGACGCAGGGTGGCAGACGGTGGCCGCTGGCCGTGATTGACTGCGCAGTCATCACAGCGCGAGAGAATATGGCAACTTCCTCTCACGCGAAAAACTCTTCACAAATCTTTTTTCGTTCTTCGCGAGAATCTGTTGTTGAGATAAAACGGCGACGAACCACTGCCACCTAGCGAGCAACAACGTACAAAAGTCGTTGCTAAACAGGCACCTTTGGAAATAGCGTTGCTCCAAGGCATTCCAACCGAGGGAAGAATCCATCCATCCATCCATTCATCCATCCATCTGATCTAGTGAACATGCCGGAAGCGGCATGATGAAAAGCGACTGAACGCATAACCAGGAGCCGACTAAGCAAGCGTTGATATGATCACGCTCATAAGTGAATGACAAGCGTTTGTCTATGGAGTGCATAATGGTCTGCTTGGCCGTGCAAGGCTACCTACGATTTTGCTTGTGGCGGCTGTTTTCTGCTTGATTTTGATGGAACGGAACTCACTCTGTCGGATCGTGCTGGGCAGAAAAATCTATTTAGCACGTTAATCATGCTACGATCGGTCTCTTGTCAGCAAGTTCAAGTTTAGCCCTACGACTGCTACCATCTATCGACGTGTGGTAAGTTGTAACTTGCAAAAGCGCTAAACCTCGGCTGCGGCCGACCGGGACACCTGTCGAGCACGAACTACCGAACCATGGCCACTGACACCGCTCCGATGAAGTTCATCCTTGAAAATGTCGCCTAAATGTTATCAGCCTTGTAGCCGAAATGATTGGCCATGATATCTCATAGGTAGTTTGTGCGCTGTTTATTTCGCCTCTTCCCACGCACGCAACGTCTGGCAAATTCACTTCAGCAGAAGAGCTCCTCATTAAGCTGCCCTTAACAAATTGCGTTCCATCGTCGTCGTTGTCGTTGTCGTCGTTGTCGTCGTTGTTGTTGTCGTCGTTGTTGGTCGTGGTGTTGTCGTTGTTTCTATTTACGACAGAATTGCCTTGAATTGACACATGAGTGGGCGTTGTCAATCTCTTTTTCTCCCAGGGCATGTCGGTCGCTGAAAACGCTTCAACCTTCACCAAAACGTTTTGCTTTGTCATACTACGCACAACATTTTCCTACACACACACACACACACACACACACACACACGCACATACGCACACGTCCTTTTTCATGTTCCCGACCTACATGTCCGCGGGGTGAAAATGTTGTTATTGCGTATTTGAGTTGACGTCGACAACGAGGCGGTCTCTGCGGCCGAGAGCCATCTTCGACACCCACCGGACGAAATCGCTCATGGGGTGTGCGCGACAAAACGGCAACATCGATGCAGAGACATGGACGCTTTGAGCGCCGTCTTCCATGTGCGCCGCCATGTCCGTCTGACGCCATCGGAGTAGTTCTCCTCACGATTTTGCTGCTGCTGTTGTTGTTGGCGGCTGTTGTTGGACTCTGATCAGACAGGTCTGCCTGGCACCAGCCTACAACCTCAACTGTCCGCCC
The DNA here is from genome assembly GCA_002081605.1 of Tropilaelaps mercedesae. NCBI lineage: Eukaryota > Metazoa > Arthropoda > Arachnida > Mesostigmata > Laelapidae > Tropilaelaps > Tropilaelaps mercedesae. The sequence goes on along the minus strand of MNPL01030424.1, from coordinate 12,494 downwards.
GTTGCCGGTCTGTGGCTGCGTTCACTGTAGCAGTTCAGCGGAGACCGCGAGCGGCACCGCGGGACGCCGATAGGCGGCAGCCAAACGCCAGGAGTCAAATGCCGATTTGAGAAGCGCGCACCGCGAGTGCGCGTCGCTCGCTTTCTTCTACTATATATACATACATATATATATATATATATATATATATATATATATACGGGATTTGTCTGTGGTCTGCGAAACGGCGTCGCTATCGGTGGCCGTTTCGGACAGAAGCATTTCGGTGGCTTGCTACGTATAAATATATCTACGTGTGTGTGTGTGTGCGTGTGTGTGTGTGCCCATGCGTCAGGCGTGGACGACGCAGAGGGCACTGGTCGGAGTATTTGGCGGTTCGAGTAAGGATGGTGTGTGCCACCCTGTGCCGCATCGAAGCGACGGT
>MNPL01030415.1:21694-66872 GCA_002081605.1 Tropilaelaps mercedesae | reverse complement strand
TATATATATATATATATATATATATATATATATATATAGAGAGAGAGAGAGAGAGAGAGAGAGAAAAGAGAGTATATATATAATGCTATATATATATATATATACATTGACCCTGTGTACAGGTCAGTTTCATGTTGATCCCTTCGCAGTTCTATGCTTGATTGACACATGACCTTAGAGTAAACAGATGGGATAATGACATTTACTCTTAAAGCCATTCTCATTATCCGTCACTGGTAACCAACGAATGTGGCGCTTGAGTGATGCTTCCTTTTAAACAGTTGCTTCCAAGAACCTACGCGTGAATTTCCGTCGCACTAACGCTAATAGACATGAGGCGATAATCTGCAGCCAGTAATCGTTTCTGTCATGATGAAAATGTTCGTTACGGTATGTGACAGCACGACTATTGCAAAGTAGATAGTTCAGCATTGCTTGTTCGTATAATTTCTGGATGTACGAGCACGGGCGTTGCAATTCAATAGCTTACTTACGAATCTGATACGTAACGGAACGCCCTTGCGCATTAGTGTTTTTGCTGTAAAGTCGCAGTTGCAGAAACGTATCTGTAGCCGTTATACGTTTTGACTCACGCTCCGCACCAAATAAAAGTCTGTATTGTTAGGGCACGTAACATCTACTGTACAATAAAGGCAGATATTCACGAAGCTTTCTTCAAGGGTCACTTGTAACTGCAGAAGTTATGAACACAGTCTCATACTCATAATGGTCGTAACGACTCATAATGATCTTCAAGCTTAGGTTCCAAGCTAATCTGTACCTCAAATCCAATTAGGATCCAATCAACTGCTCGCATGCCTAGCAAACACGCAAAGATCTTCTAGGTAAAAGCCAACAGATTTAGGCAGTACATACCATATCGGAATATTATATTGGGGATTTATAATGACGTGATTTCCCTGGGCATCGACGCAATCATTTCGGCATTAGACAATAAAATACAAGTCGTTTTCTATAAAGGAGGAAGTTGTACTCACCTGTTTGGGGCAGATCTGTTGTAGGTAGTCGATCAGAGGCTGATGCTGACCCGAAGTGTAAAATCGCCCTTTGCCTTGACTGTACAACCATTCCGCCTTCAAACTAAAGCAATAATATTTGATATCACTATTTTTTTCTTTTATTTAAAGCTGAACGCTGCAGAAAACAGTCTGTTGCCGATGCAATATATCTGCGGATTCTGTCTAAATCATTAAAAACAATATATGAAAAAAATATAAATCGAATGTAATAACCAAATTTGTAACAATCTAAAAAAAGTGCTGTGCAATACGTGCCGCTCCTTTTCAGTGGAACACCCATAGGTTGCGTCAAAGTGCTACAACTATACAAGACGAAACTTTTAGGGATAACCATTGGTCAGGGATAGCCATACAACGTTTAACCTCTGCACAACCTCTGCACCAACATTTTCTCGCCCGCCGCAAGGCGCAGGCGAACGCACCAGGGCAACGGGCTCGACGTTATAAGGCGCGATTATTTTTCCAATAGCCGCTTTTCGACTACACATTACTATCACTGAGGTATGAGCACACACGCATACGCTTAGCACATTGCACACTCCGGCACAAAAGTGCCCTTTATCAAAGAAGCAATGTTAGTAAACTAAATTAAGATGTATATTACCGAGTATTTAGTCTGCGTCTTTTTACTAAGTAGTGGATGTGTTTAGCAAAACTGTTTGAAGGTCGTGTAAACCGAACAAACATCGTAAGAACTTGTTGAAAACATAAAAAATCGTGCTTGAAAAGTATCCCACGGACGCATGGTCGCAATGTACCTTTCGCGTTGCGTGACAACATAGTCGTCGAGAACACGAAGACCTAGGCACCAGTTGATCACGTAGGGTCGGTAGTCGAAGAGCTCTTTCTCAAGGCAGCATGGATTACCATACAGGGACAATGCCTCGAGTGAAGGAAACTTTGCTAGAAACGACACCTGCAAAAAATACAAGAATTAATAACGCATTAGGAAATGGCAAAACGAAAACTTTGAATGAGAGTAGTTGAAAATTCATCATTAGATATTCGGTGCGTTCGTCAATCTCCTGGGAAGGTATCACACCTACCTGTTGATCATTACATTGAATAACATGTTCGCTGTGTCTAAAAGTATCGCTTGTTCGTGTTGTTCGGCACGTATGAGACTTCTACAACGTTAAAAATTAGGCTAAATAGATTATGTTATTCAAAGATAAAAACAAGAAAAATTATACACATATTTTGATCGATTTAGTAGCACCGGAATTGTTCACTGAAACGGGGTAGATTTAACGAGAGAGAGAGAGAGAGAGAGAGACCTGGCATTGCAGTCTGGCTTTCGCCTGGACATTTGTACGTCGCAAAGTATTTACACTTTTAGATTTGCCAATGAGGTTAGTTACATTTGTTTTTGTGGACTGATAGGCTACATTAGATATAGTTTATACATGAAAAACATGCACCCTTGCCGTGCACTACTTTTTTAAAGAGGACAGCTATTCCGTTTCCATCTATTCCTAAATTTAAACGATTGCAAAACCGCAGTGACTATGACTATGACCTCCAAGTGTCCTGCAGGACAATCTCAGGTGTTTGATAACAAGAAATCTAGTCGGTTATTGATAGATCCAGTATGCAATGAGTTGGCAAGAGAGGGTGGAGTCGCCCGAGTGGTAGGACCATCTCTGTCGTCAGTTTTTCGTATTTGATACGATCAAGGCAACTGCCGTCGAAATTGACGTCTAGAATAATCTAGGAACCGTATGAGAGGATGTCCAAACCAAAGAAATAACCTATTCCGTGAAAAGCGATATTAATTACACAAGTGTACCTTTAATTCGTATACATGTGTTGAGTAGTTGTCGCCACTAGCATGGGTCAATGGTTTTGTGCTGTGTAATCAGCGTAACAATTCGGAAAGTAGAATTGCGCTTCACCGATTTGCGTCGTTTTATAGGGTATTTTTAACCGTTGATAAATATTCTTGTCTCTCCGCGTATCAAGAAGAGGTGTGGTGTCAGTTATCGCTTAAACAGTGCTTTTTGTTTGGAGTCTTTGTTTCGACTTACACCTTCTGAGCTGTATAGCTGTATGTTTTGTGATACTATACAAGGTCATCAAAAACCGATTTCTAGGTATCTCAATTCTTAGAGGTCCCGCGCTTGCCTTTTCCTAATGGGCAATTATGCAGTTCTTGGCTAATCGTACAAATTTATTATCGCTATGCATATATACTCAACTAAGTTGACCAATCCGACCCAGTTAGGCTTTTCTATTGAAGAAATTGAGGCAATGCTGTATCGTATACCTAACGGTGAAAACGTACTGGATACACCTAATGTACAGCACGGCGATGCAACCTGCGGGGGCACAGTTTACTGAATGGGCCAGCACGTTGCTGCCGGTACCGTTGAGCCGAAAAAGAAAAATACATAGAAGCTTGACGATAAGTGCAATTGCCCCATTGTGACTACTATTCCAATGATATGCATAATGCACCAGTTCGATCTCATACCATAGTAAGATCAGCGATTTTGTTTTCAGCAATTCCGAGCACCGAAATAGAGGCTGGCAGGCAGAGAGATGCGCGCTCGAGAGTTGATATTGAGTTTCGGTTGATCAGCAGAGTCTTGAGTTTAGTCAGCGATGATAAGTCGATCAAGTTGGCTATCTGGTTGTCGGAGACGTCGAGGTGGACTAAGGATGTGCTCGCCTGGATGTTCTGCAGCGATTTGAGTTTGTTGTTTGCAAGCGATAGCCACTGCAGGTGGCGCAGGTCTTTCAGGCCTGAGCACGAATATCCAAAGAGCAGAACACAAACATTAGCAGCAGCTACCCGAAATGAATAAGTTACATACGAGTAATGTAAGTTTAAAATTTGGCATGAATTTAGTCGTATTATCGTTATTATTATTACTACCGCATTACATTATTAAAAGCTAACATTGGGAGTTAGCTCCCAATGTTAGCTTTTAAAGAACTCTGTGGCCCGGTTATGTCCGATTTGCGTCGTCCTCTTGTTGTACTGATTCTCATAAATGGCCGTTCGTTTCCTGTTGAACTCCGCCAGTTGAACTCTGTTAGTGAATGAAGAGACATCGCAAACGAGGGTCGTGGACGCGGCTGTTTTCGACGACGACCAAATTGTTTTTGGCAAGAGGAAATTGGACATCTAACGATCAACGAAATATATGGCTCAAGTAGCAAAATGCCGACGTATCGAAAAGAAGAAATAAGTTAAAGGACAAACACCAAGAGCCCTTCAACGCGAGCCTGGACCAGTGACCTGAAGCTGGGATATCATATTCTTCTAACTGACTATTGGATCTTTTCTGTTATGGCAAGGTCGGCACTTTTTCGGTGCTGCTTCAAGACCTATCCAAAACACCGGTGAAGCAGTGCCTAGCGGTCGCGGGCGGATTTCACTAAGATAATAGCCGACCAGACCTACTTTTTCTTAGTTGTTTTAATCGGCGATTCACGGCTCAACCTCCGCCAAGACGACCTCTTCTGGGCTTATATGTATATATAATGACAAACATACCATAATCTTATGTCGGTCTCAAGACCGCTATTTTCAGCGACGTCAGTCACGATCCAGCTATATTCTGATCTCAAACCGTTAATTCCCTTCTGGTAATGTGGTGCGGTAACGCGCGCTCCATAGAACGCACGTTAGCCATACAAGACACGCTGGCACAATGATGCCTATATATCGCGCAGTAACTACGTCCTAGTTAGGTAGTTAGATCCAAGGCTGCTATTAATTTACTGGTACAGACCTCAAGGATAACGCGTCTCAAAGGTATCTACCTTCTTTTTTCTTTATTTAGACCTGGGAAATGTAATACTTGAACGATCAAGTGAACGTAACTGCGTCAGCAAACGCGTTTCTATTTATGATTCTCCCATTGCCATCGAATGCGCAGCCCACACATGCTCTAAGAAGACTTGTCGAATGTTGATCAAATTCCAACGACTAATAGTATGTAGAATAACGAGCAATACGTCACAATAGTAGAACAAATAAATGTCCAAGAAAAACGAGAAAAAATTTTGCAACAAAAATTAGGAAGCCAAACTTTAGAGAAAATAGTCCTAGATTCACTACATCCGTAACTTACCTTCAATGCTGAGAAGCTGATTTCTCGACAAATCCACGTGCGTCAAACGGTGCAGCTTAGAGATGTAATACATCCTAAGGGAACACAACATGTTATAACCATAACGCTACAAAAAAATTGTTTCTAATGACTCGAGACTCGCCTAGGAGTTTCTAAATTGAAGCAGTCACACGGGTTAAGTTGACTATGGCTGTAAGTTATATAGTGACAATCGGCGCATGTTGGCTGGAACGGCTGGTAGATGTTTTATCTTCGACTTGAAAAATAGCATAGTTTTCAGCCTGTGTAACATCGTCTGTCATAGACAATTGAGGCAAATCCAGCGAACTCAAATGATTGAAGAACAAGCGCTTCATTGAGAACTTTAAACATTAGCTACTAATATTTATTACAAATTTTTCCTGTTCTACAGCTGACATATATAGGCCTGGTTACAACCTAAAATATATAGTTAGAACCATTTTAAAATATAAGAACAATATCGAGAGACCTCCGGCCAGAAAATCACTTTATTTTCCTTGGTTAGATGGCAGCATCGTTGTGAGTGAGTCTGTTCTTAACTCAACAAAACAGCCACGATGTCAGACAATTGGTGAATCGATCGCCCCATTTAGGAAATATCTTCGAGAAGATTAATCTCGCGAAATGTTCGATAGCCCCCAAAAGTGTCTCAATTTGACGTCAACTCCATTCCAATCAAAGCATTCCCCCGCACAATCTCACTTCAGCAAATTACTTCGTTCACCCTCGCAACGTGTCTTTGGTGTTAGCTTCAACAGAATGCCACTCTCCTATCAATACCTGGTCAGCTGGTTGTTCGAGACGCTGAGTTTCCATATGTCGAGATAGCTGTCGATGTTGTCCAATTTTTGGAGAAGGTTGTTATCCAAACGCAGCGTCTCGACGCCGATGCCATCGCGTCGCTCTAGCCGTTTGAGGCTCTTATCTGAGAGGTCGACCTCAACACCGCTGCCGCCGCACGTTGAGCTGTCCGACATGGCGAGCACCGGTTGCAGCGGTGTCGCCTTTTTTGAAATACGTTTCCCCGAGGAAGACGTAGCGGCTATTGATCTTCGCGGCGAGTGCCTAGTCAAGATATCGAATCAGGCCTGTTGAGGCCGGTCCTGTAAATGAGAGAGTCACGAAAACCTCTTGCGTTACTGATTATCGTTGACAGATGCTAAACCGATGGAAACTAAAGGAAAAATCTTCAGGCCCGCAATTGCTGTCAATACATGACTCTGCTTACGGTAATTTACATCAGCGCAAGAAGCTACGCACCGGCGAGTTAACCGGTTCGTATTCGATTAAATCTTGTTTACTTCATAACTAAGCCGCACTTACGCCCCCAGGAATCCCTTCCATAAAATCGGCGTCATGACAGAGGTACTTTGTGTTTATGAGAAGCGGGGCATCTAAGGAGTTCTGTTAAACGGCAGAGACAGCTGCGGTAGGATTTGTATGACAAGAACCCGATATTGTCGGTACGCTACAATCATTTCTACCGAAAAAACGGTGTCAATACAAAGAGCACCAATGTGTAAAAAATTCCGTTAGACCGTTATAAATAGTCTGACAAGTCTGACAAGGAATTATCCACTGAGGTGGGGAAAACATATTTACATTATTTTCTAGACACTGTAGTATTGGGTAAGGATAGTCTTTTCACTGCGGAGACTACCGGAATTGACCTCTCTTTAAACTCTCTAATGCAGTCCCTTGAAAGGCACTTAGATTCCCTCTACAGTGCAATGCACATTAGGCAAACGTCACTAAGTGGAATCAATGTCCCACACGACCGGTTTCAATCTAACTACAGTGAATAGATGCGAGATTTTACGCGTGTATGGCATGTTATGGAATTACGCATACTAAAAAAGCAGCTGCAGTAAACTACCCTTAAATTACCATTATACAAAATTCGAATTTAAACATGATTTACGCGTACATGACACAAAAACAAATTAACTTTACCAAGAAAGTCTAAAGCTGGTAAGATCCATAGCATAAATCTATCCATTACTGCCCTGGATTTTTTAAATCGCCTTTAGTCACCTATTTAAGCTTGCATTTAAGATAAACCTTTCACCTACTATCGTCAGGAAGCCGGCTCGCTGCCGAGCTCACTGATCAAATTAACGGACGTTATTAAGATTTCTCACTTATGCAGAAATACATAAGACTAAGGCGAGTATGAATATCTCAACCCTTGTTCCAGCTCCTTGGCATTCCTCTTCCGGGATGAAGTCATTCGGAAGCCGTCGAGATGTAGGACTTATCAACGCAAAGAAAGCTCTTGGGGCGTCCTTGCTACCGCATATATTTATTGAGTAGATTACGACTAACAATCGGCACTCATTGACACTTATAATGTACATAAAAATAATATTTGTTGAACATTTTTTCGAACTAGTTCAGGGTACAACAGTGGCTAGCGCCATAACACCAATATCAGTAAAATATATCCGTAAAACGTGAGAAAGAAAAACTAAGTAAAGGCATGAGGTAAAGTCAATGTGCAATGGGTCGATAGAGCCGGTTAACGTTTAACTTATTTTTTGAGAACCAACGGCTTGTACGGTCGCTTGCCTTTCGAAAACATTGAGCGGCACTTCAGGCGCTCACCACTTCGAAAGGCAAGGTTTTCGTCTTGACTTGATTTTTAATTTAGAGGTGTTTGAATTAGTCTATTTAAATGCTGTGCGGTTGCTTAAGTGCAAATACGGATAGAGGTTAATCCAGGTGGCTTTTAAAAATATTTTCTGGTTGAGCTAAAAAAAGCGACAAAGCCTTTTAGACCTCCTTTATGAGCGGCCTATGTTACTTCCCCAAACCGCCCGTACACCAAAAAAATAAAAACTCTCATTTAAAACAGGTCGTTCCAATCTACTTAATTTTCGAACCATCATCGGTTTCAACACGTGCACAATTGAATTTCTTTCGCGGTGAGTGATGACTCTAACAGCTTTGACTCTGCCCCACTCACAAGCAAACTGCCGCTATATTTTGGCTCCGAATCGCTACTTCGACTTCGCGTTAGCTTATCCTAAACGCAACATGATTATTGTTTGAATTCTGACGAACTTAGTAGGAAAATCGTCACTCTTTTGAAATTTTTAAAACTTTCAACCTGAAAGCACCACACATTTAGGTTTCACCAGGGTAAATATATTTATGCGCCCCATCTACAATATATTTTACCTCACCGTACCAGACGTAACTGACGTAACAGACGTAAGCTGTTCCAACTTCAAAAAATGACCAATGGCCAGGGATTCAAATACGGACTCGGATTTCCAAAGGCTGCATCTGCAGTACTCTTTACTCCATAGATCAATCTATAATAGTCTGAGCTCTATGTAGAACTTTCCGAGGTAATTTTTGGTGGTCGTACTATTTGCTCGCTGACTCACTAACCGATAACCCTTAGTCCGAAGATCAGACTTTAGTTCTCTCAACTTTAGGCTTTAGGGCATTCAGCACAGGCCGCCTTCGTGATCGAGAGTATAACTGTGTGTACTCTATGAATAACAAAAACTGGCTTCAGCAAGAATCCAGAAGAGCTCTAACGCTGGGCACCGCCAACGATACAGTTCGTCCGAGGCAACCTTTTTACTTCTTCCGTTATTGATATCTGGGAAGCAACTCGTACGTTTATATTCGTTTAACGCAACCAACCATCACTTTATGTCCTGGCTGGCAACTTCATGGCGATTGGTTGTATGCTCTATGCAAGTGAAGAAATAGATAATCCGACAGCGTATGCGAATCGCTTGGTCAACTAATATACTTCGACTTACACACACTACAATTTCAGCGTTTTAGTCGTTCTTTTTTGAACGACTAAAACATTGACAACTTCAGGTTAGCTCTCGAACTTTAAAATCTAAGGCTAATTTTTCGTGGCAAGATAGAAAAATCGCGAAATCCGCTTCTGTTATTCATTTCTACAGTGACAAGTTCATTTTAAGAGCGGTGGATTCGAAAATATGTTTACCAATTTATAGCTAGCTTCTTCCCTATCAACCCTAAAACCTCAATTTCATTGCGTCGACTCGACCATCGAATAGCTCGACCTCAAACTAAACTACGCATGGCAATATCAGCCGACCACGGCCAAAACTCAAGAACCTGTTTGGTATGAGCAACTAGACAGTCGCCGTTCCGTGACAAACACAGCGACCACAGTCACGTTGAGTCTGCAAATCGATAGTATGATCAACTGGTGCTTGCAGCCCCATCACTCGGTTCGAAGCAACACTGCTATCTGAACAATAAATATGACTCACTACCTTTTACTGTACAGATATACGTGCGCCACTAAACAACCGATAACAATGGTATTACCGGTCGGCTAAGGGATTTTTGCGCCATTGCACCGTGGACGGGTGCGCTGGCTCGTAGAACAGAGAATAGTACAGAGATATTAGTATGGACTTCGGATCTCCCACTGAGTGCCACCAACTTAGCAGTGTGTCTTCAACTCAGCCACACCTCGCACCGGTCAGCATATAACGGGCCCGTTATGCAGCACTCCAGAGCAACCGCCGAGTCATCACAGCGCTCTGAAGAACCGAATCGAATCAGCTGATTCTATCAGGCTGAAACTGGTCGAGTTCCTTCTCTCCTACAAGCTCCGGTCGGGCCAGAACCATCACCTCTTGGCGAGAAGAGTGATCGAGCGATTATTAGCGCGCCAACGCGTATTTCGAACAGAGACGAGCTCGCGTCTTGAGGAATTATTGCGGTCAATGGCAGCCTGCCAGAGCTTTATGTCTGAGGTTGACGGCGTGTTCGAATTCGTTTGCTCCGTTGACGTACCCGATTTAAATAATGGTTGGTCCGAAGGATGCTGTGCTTCGACTAAGCTGGCTGATCCGGTTAGACGAGAAAATGCGCTCGTTTTCGTCAGCGATCCCGTGCGCGGTATCCTACAGTACTCACTCGACGCGATCACCATTCCCTAATCATATCATATTTTGCGATATCGTACTCGTTCTGCAGTGTCACTCACACGGCAATCCAGATGTCTGTGGTCACATTACACACATTCAAACACAAACACTAAAAGAAAGCTGCCACGGTTTACCGTGATGTTGGGACCGCTTGTGTTTCGACAAAAGCAGCTGCATTTGACGATTGGGGTAGGGTTGTATACACAAAGCGCTGCTAGCAGAATTACCCCGTACGGGCTGCTCTGGTAGACTCCCGGCTAACGGAGGGCCGCCTCTTGAAAAAGCATTGGTTCCCATTTGCCCCTACCCGCGAGGAACCCCCGGCAAGCTCCTGAGAGTGAGAGGCGAAACTCCTCGAAACTTTCATTGCCATACAGACTGTCGTACAGAATTTTGGTCATGGAGTATACACTCTCATGTGCATACTTCGTGCTTTTACTGTACATGTAAACGAAATTGGATTCAAATTTACAATTTGTGTCGCTTCTCACTCATTGCGCGCACCATGGTGACCCCCGATATTTGAATTTGCCCGCCACTGGGGCATTTTCAGGTACTTTATATTTTTTATGCTAGTCGAGGATAAAATCGGACTGCATCATATAGGGAACGCTACGCAGGCAACACTAATTAATACAGATATAATTACGTGCTCGCGGGTAAGGACGAATAATAAAAAATATAATTTCGAAACCACTCGAGTCGACCATCTTGTTTCGAAAACAAGTGCGATTCTTTTTCGTGTGATCGCCATCCCGGAAAGATGAAGTACGTGTGAAGTGATAAATATCTTGACAAATCATAGATAACTTAATGAAATATCGTTGATGTGTTTGTGGCATTTTGAAGTTGCCTAACCTTTTTTATGTTTTAGGATCGGGTTGTGCTCCTACTCCGGGTACAAGATCTACCCTGGCCATGGCAGGCGCTTGGTCAAAACCGACGGAAAGGTGCGGTAAATACACGTAAAAGCTCAGTGTGTTTTAGGATTTATAAGGTAAATCGGTTGATAAATTACGCGGGCTTCGAAAAGAACCACAAGTATGATGTAGCACCGCTGTTCAGGGTTGTATACTGTAGCCGGGTTGATTTTAGATTCCGTTACATAATTATAATAATTACAGATAATTATGGTTTATACGGATCTTTCCAAACATGACGCGGAGTCATCATAGCGTAAGCCACATCTCGATGCGACGTACTAACATCCAAATGCATTCCACTACACTTCGACCGTTTGTTAGGTATTCAATTTCCTGAACTCTCGTTGTCTTGCCGCTCACCTGCTCAAGCGCAACCCCCGTGAGTGCCGATGGACTGTGCTCTACCGCCGAAAGCACAAGAAGGGTGCAGAAGAGGAGACCGTCAAGAAGAGGACCCGCAAAACAGTGAAGTACCAACGTGCAATTGCCGGCACCTCACTCACCGAACTCATCGCCAAGAGGAACCAGAAGGTTTGTGTCAGGGTGTTGTCCGAAAGAGTGTGACATTGTACAACGGACGGAAGGGGCATCGATTGAGATGTTCAAAAGATGTAAGATGTTATGTCCCTCAGTGACCTAGTGATTTGGTCGGGTAGACGAATGCAAAGTCGAGCTTGGCGTGTGGAGCTGCGACAATGCCACCAAAGGCCACAAGCTTGAATGGGTAACTGAATTCGATTGACCCTATCAATGGATTCAGGAGGCGTACATTCTCCTAAAGAAGGCAACGAGTACCCAGGCAAATTCATGAACGCTGTCTGTTGAGAGGGATTGGCTAAGTTAATACATTCTCGTTGAGGTGTTTGCCATCATAATTTTTCGTCGAAACGAGCCTGTGATTTCGGGCAACCCAATGATGGTGCAATAGAATTTTTCGTTTATACTATTTAACTTGCTACTAGTGCCTGCTTGTGCACTCGTAGCAGGTGAACCTCAGCGAAAACGGTTTAATTCCACTCAACAATGCCGGCGGCTCTGCCGATCATTTATTATGCACCATAAATTTCCACGGAAATGAGGTGATCATTTTCTGTTGGCAGATGGTGGTGCGACAGAAAAATATTCTGCAGGTCTTCGTACAGAGAAACGCATTAGCGCTTTGTAAGATAATAACTGCGGTAGGACATATATCCGACTTTATTTTTTGTTTAGTGTTTTATGCGCAACGCACCAGTTTTACACGTAACACATTGACAGTAGTGTTAACGCATCATTATTTCCCACGCGGGTTGCCCTTCTTGTTTCCGAGTGTCAAATTGTGATGCAAAATTAACTGCTAGTTGTCGCCTCTATAGCCAAACACAGGCTCAAGAGATAAACCAGATTAGCACAATGCGCCGCTAATCTGTACAAGGAGTACACGATCGGCATGGGCCGTCAATAGGCGAATAGTGGGTCGTTGCGGGCCCCTCTCACTGGCACACGATGGATGATAATGCATTGCAGCTTTCCGTTTTGATTACAACTCAACTGAATCTCACGGGTGAATCGCGATGCTACAGAAATTCTCTCTGTCGCCTCCATGGCCAGACACAGGCTTACGAGATGAACCAGAATGATACATTACATCCTTGTGGTATCTAGTTTGGCTGTACATTGATTACACAAATAATACAATAGCCGTATCATAGATGGTTTGTCCTATAACCAACATGTTTTTGTGGGGTCTTTGTGAAGTTATTAGATGCAAGGGTATGAATTCACCTACGAATGGCGCTTTTTGCGCATTCTTGATGAACGCAAATGCATTGCAGCTTTCCGTTTTGATTACAACTCAACTGAATCTCACGGGTGAATCGCGATGCTACAGAAATTCTCTCTGTCGCCTCCATGGCCAGACACAGGCTTACGAGATGAACCAGAATGATACATTACATCCTTGTGGTATCTAGTTTGGCTGTACATGGATAACACATAAATGCAATAGCCATATCATAGACGTTTATCCTATAATCAACATGTTTTTGTGCGATCTTGGTTAAGTCATTTAGTTTTCTGTTTAGTTACAAAGACCACATGGGTGACACGATGGTAGCCTATGACCGTGTAGCCTCATTCTATCATATTTCTTATCCCTGTATGCCAATAACTCCGCTTTCGTATCTAATATAAGATTGGCTTCTAGTGGCAAAGACGCGGTGAATATATATATATATATATATATATATATATATTTGATCGTATTTTTGTCACGACATAGAATTTACAAGTAAACAAAATGGTAAATTGTTGAGTTCCTTGTCTGTGCTCTCTTTTATAACTTTTTTTTTTTATAAGACGAGCTCTCCATGTACCACTACCCAAGAATTGCGCTGTTTTAGCAGTCGTTTTACTGACAGCGTTTACTGACAATCTTTTTTGCGCTGCACTGTATGTTCTGCCGTTTTAGCCTGAAGTACGTAAGGCCGCTCGCGAGCAGGCTATCCGTGCTGCCAAAGAGAAGCAGCGCGCCCTGCAAGCAGCGAAGAAGCCAGCTCAAGTTCCAACAAAGAAGCCTGTACAGCCAGCGCAAAAGGCTGCCAAGGTGACCCAGAAGACGGCGCCTCGCGTTGGTGGCAAGCGATAAATGAATCACTTCCAAGAAGACTCCCTGCATATGGCATCTGATCAGACCTATCGATTGCATTAAGGGAACAATAAATTCGTTTGTGTATTCTTGGGAAGAATCAGGCATCTTCATTTGAGAGATATAAGGGCGCTTATTGTACCAAAAAGTCGAAAGAAAGAAGAAGAGGGCAATAGTTTAGTGCAGTCAAAATTTCTAAAGCCTGCAGCTGCAGAAACAGGAAAGTACTAATAATGGTCTAACACTTAGAGCGAAATTAGGTTAGTTTACCTAACTAGAACATTTTGATTAATTACGACCGCAGGATCAGTGCGATGTAAATTTAAGTGGCCTTGACTTTTTTACGGTTACGTAATGTTCTCGAAAGGCTGAAATGCATTGTCAAGTGTAATGTGTGTCAATCTGTCAGTGACTGAAATTATCTACGTGTTAAAAACGAACAACCAGCAAACACTTCTATCACAACTTTTACACTTCTATAGTAGTAGCCGGTAATTTTTGTGGACAATTCAGGACTTATTTCCAGGCTTCTAAGTAGAAAAATTTTTTCCCTGGTTTCAATGCGCCTAAAAATTTATTTTGGTTACAACGCAAACCATGCTACAACGCTCGTAAGGTAAACGCGTTTACTGCAATTTATATTATTATTATTTACTGTTTATTTACTGCAGTAAATACTGAATGCTGATTTGTGGAGTTCCTGAGTCACGATATAAATTATCACTTTGACAGATCATGCAAAAATTGGTGAAGCGCCTATTTTAAGCTGAATTTTAACTAGCGGCTTCGTATATAAAAAAAACTCGCCATACGCCAGTCAGCTATCACGTCTACTTTTGCTCGGGTGATTTGAACATTCCTCCCGTTTTCTAGTAATTAATTACTTGGGAAAGGTACTATTCCAGGTGCTAGACGGATTACTGAGATATAGGCGAAAATTGAGCAATTTCATAATGCAACTAAACACTTCGGTTAACCGTAATTGTTAAATTATATTTGTTTTATTTAGAAAAATTATCATGCCTCTATCTTTAAACCTCTGTTGGCCTATTTTTATGCTCGGCTAATGAAATAGAATAAAATAATTCAAATTGAATACAAATAGGTAAGCCAAACAAATAACCCAATTCATAGTGACTATCCCTCTATACCCAAAAACCCATAAAACATCGATTTGTTTACGATCTACGCATATATAGAAAATACTTGAGCAAAACGAATGCATGTATACAATAAATGACACGTCCATGTCCCTGAAACGCTGTGTCCTTCGATCAGCATATAGAACATGACTGACTCAAGGCCACTGCTCATGTGATTCTTTTTTGCTGCCGCGTATCTCGTCAAATCATACTTTTAGTTCTTTTCATTGGGCAGGAATTGTCAGCTGAGTCAATCAGTGGGCTTAACCGAAATTCTTGTCGAGGAAAGGAGTCGCTGTTACTGTTGTTGCTGCTACTGCTGTTCAAAGCTTTTACTGGCCGTTGGCACTGTTCGTCGTGGGACTCGGCAATATTTTGTGAACAAAACCTGGACGTGGGAGGGAGCCAGCGTAACGCTGTATAAAACCCGACTATGAATGACATACATGACACAGAAGACGGACAATTCGGCATTACAAGTGGAGTCGGAGCATCTCCATCGACTCTGCGACGATGGTAAGTAAGCAGCAAAGACTACTGCTATAAACGGCTCTCTTTAAGCTCTGAAATCTACTACTTCGCGCTCATTGTCGAGAGGTGCCCGCTGGAAGTTTCGATCGTTCCTAGAACAGGCCCTTTGAGTCCGGAGCGGGTGACCATGTTTTGTTGTACGTGAGAGTATCTGGCGATATACTGGTCAGATGGTCAGCCTAGATTCCAACAAAGAACCTACGGCCTTTTGATTAGAGACATGGTAGTCAGAAACGCGGTTCGATCTTGTTGTCTCGTTGTCTCAGAGTGCATGCGTGCCCACCGGCATGCATGAGCCAGAAAGCATGCCGTGGAGCATTTCACGATTATGTCAGCTACCTCGTAGACCGAAACGGCACTTTTTCGAGTCAGTTGGGGGCGTACAGTGCCTCTATGACACTCCATGGTATACTCACCACGTGACTAGGCACGAATCTCTTCGATGCCCGGCGGGAGGTTCTAACTCAATTGAGCGATATTCTTTGCTGTGTGCAATGCTCACCAGAGTTCCGTTCACGTTTTTTGGATGCTCTCGGCGTTTGTTGCGTATGTCTCGTCTGGTGCACAAGAATTTCTTGGCCACCCGCATGAGCCTCAGCATGGTGATCCTTTCGTGCAGCGAATTAACGATAACGTATTGGCTCGCTTAGAAGAGGCTGGAATATTCACTCCATATCACTTTCAGTATGATGTAGACGTGACTGGTGGATCCCATTCTCGCGAGGAGTCTGGTGAGTAAATCGTAGCTTACAGTTTACTTGTGTTGTTTGCAACGCGTAGGAAAAAGCTAGCGCTCAGTTATGCCTAACGTTTACGTAGTACTAGGCTTTTTTCGCTGAGACGCTATTGTATCTAAGCGATTGCACAACATGATTTTTTGGTCTAATATTTCTGCCCTTGGTGATCTATCCAAAATGTGTTATCAGTTAACGTTGTACGGCTAATTGTTAGTAACGTCATGAGAATTATGTTTTATTTATTTGACGAATCTTTTTTAACTTAATGAGACTATCAAACTTCGTTATGCGTCGACGTATCTGCTTTCCAAGGAAAATCCATGCGGCTTGTGGAGTAATTTCTATTTACCTTGCATCACATTGATTCACGTTAATACGCTTTCTATATTTCGGCCTATATTTCCATTTTTCTGTTCCTCTCCTAGGTGATGGTTCTGGTCGCGTAAGCGGCACATATACCATTCGCTTGGCAGACGGACGTGCTCGCACGGTTACGTACACCGCCGACGAACGCGGCTATCGTGCGTCGGTTATTACAAACGAGATGGGAACAGAAAGTCAGAATCCGGCCGATGTCACTATCAGTTCATCAGCGCCCACCGGCAAGGAGGCGGCTCTCTCGTATAGTTCGCATAGCCATTCACCAACACCAGGACACCGACATGAAGATCACCATCAGAGCAACTCAATTCTTCGCAGGCCTGTGCAGTCGAGATATACCTAACGAATGACTTCGACTTGGCACCCTCTAACCATCAAGATCAGTATCAATATGTCTAACAATTTTAATGCAAATTAATGAATTAATCCATCTGCATATGCGCAACGTTGTCTTGCAAGTGAGACTGGTGTATATCAATTCATGAGATAGCTGCAGATATTATCATCTGAATAAAATTCATGCTTTATTTCTACCATATTCAATCAAACTATCGACGTTTTTTTGCTACGCTTCATAGCAATAAAACCACTTCGGTGATTAGTCACATACATCGTCAAAGATCGCCGATCAGGTAGGCGGCAGTGAAGCAACCGTGGATCAATTCTTTTTAGGCGTTTTCCTTTTAGCGTCTACGAGGGCTCTTAGAATAGACTTATGTGAATTTCGCTTAGCAAACTCAAAACAAACACTCCAGAATATTGCTTCAAATTGAATACAATGCTTGAGGATGTAAAGGTTTACAAACTTCTGGTTGGAAAGCTAGGCACCTCGACATAGTCTCCGCGTTAACCTCTCAATCAAGAGATCTACAATAGTTTTCTACAAATTAATATTTTTTGGCCGTTTATTTGGCCTCGCTTCTTTATTGGAGCCATGTCCACTTATTAAGTTTAAAGAACGCCCGCCCCACAATAAGACCTTTAGGGACTGCTCCATAGGAACGCGAGTCTGTCGAGTCCTCAAAGTTGTCGCCTTGTAACCACACGCTTCCCTGTGGCACAACCTGGTAACCGTACCCAGGGCCCTCGAGAATGTCACCGGGGAGGCCTGTAAACAAATCATCGAGTTAGTGTCGACACTTTGACAGTGGCCAGAATTTCCCGGCGGGACGGCATGGCAACGCGCAAGCCTTCGAATCTTGAGTTCTAAACTCATACACGAATCGAGATCGTTCCTGCTGCTCAGGTGGTCGAATGAAAATCTGAATGACTCATAAAAAACTTACCTAAAATGCGCTTACATTGCGCCGATTTCGGGTCGGTTGGACTTATACACACGACGATATCTCCCCGGCGAAAAGAGTCCAAGTGGCGCGTAATCTTCTCAACAACAATGATATCTTCGTTTTGAATTGTGGGCTCCATCGACGGACCCGTACAGTATCTGACCTCTATGCCATACAGGAACACGCAATAACACAAGGCGGCTCCCCGTAGGATTTCAAACGCATTATATACGAGTCTGTTCTTGCTTGCCAAGACTGCCTTCGACGAAAACATTCGTAGCAGTTAACCGTGCAGAATAGGGTTTGAAAATCCGTTGCGCTGTTAGCTAGCGGGACGATGTGGTTGCATTCAATGGCAACAACATCCAGTTCTTCCCCCTCCCGGTATACCCTTACCTACGCCTGCGGCTCTACAAATCGTCTGTCTGGAGAACATCGCCACACGTGATGGCAACGCGCTGGTGAGAAAGGGCACAAGATAGAGCGGAAGGACAACAAAGCACTGGTTCGAGTGGCTGGCCCGGCAGCCAGCCGTGACACCTTTGCTGGTGACAACTAAAAGTTCAAATGAGCGCGTTTACACATCCCTTCCGTGTAACTGTGGGTTGATTAATTGACAAGATCGGAAACATAGCGAACGGGTCACGCTAGACAACAAACATCGTGTTCCCACTCCGTTTATATTGATTTTGAAAATTCCCGCGCTTGTGCCCTTTCCTAACCATGTTAGTAGCCGCGCACGGTCGACGCCAACGCCGTCGCTGTTTCGCCCAAACTGTGAAAGCTAAAAGAGAACTTTATTTGTATAGTATGCCTGTAGCGCTCAGAAGCGAGCGCCGAGGGCGGCGCGACGCGTAGCCTGTGGGATATTCCGACGTCTTCAAAATTTGCCGCACATTTTCGTTTCATTCCGCCTTTTGACGACCCCCGTCAAGTGGAGCGGCGGCTAAGTTTTGTGTTGATGCAAAACGGCCTGCAATTGCGATTAGAGTGAAAAAGAAGACGGGGGGAGGGGCTCTGATTATTGCGCATCGACGAAACCCCAAGAACAAACGTGCCAAGCTGTAAAACATCTGTCCGTTGCCCTGCGACGCTTGGCCACGCTAGCTAGCCCCGGGCTCGTCGGCCCCCCCCCCCGGATCGTCCGGTGTCTCTGTTTGTCAGCGTGATCTAGTGAACCGTTGTGAGTTCTTGTACGTGTCCGTTAGTCTGTGTGTGTGTGTGTAGGCGTGTGCTCTATATCTGTTACTGGCGCGGGTGTTTCGTATGTGCTTGTAGCTATCGTGGTGTTCATAATCGTTTGGAGAGGATACGCGTCCCATCAATGGTGGCGTTGTTAGCCAGTGGCGAACATTTTGTCGGCGAATACCTGGATACTTGATGCCCGCTTTCACCGGCTTCGGCAAGAAGGTTTGTTGATGATCTGGACGCACTTTTGGTGTACTCAATAGTTTTTATACGCATGTTCGTTGTTCTACACTGTGTTGCATCGAAGTGCTGTTGACCAAACGATCTCCAGTTGGAGAACTGTCAGACAGAAGAAAATTTCTGCCATGTGAATGGACATCAGTTGTTGATCGTTTTCTGCAGGTTTCCATAGCTCCCGCCGAAACTCGATAGGCCGAGTTTGCGTAGTTCAGAAGCGATCTATGCGGCGTCATTGAGTGCGAGGGTTCGTTTAGCTATAGCGTCGCCTTGGCGGCTATCTCTGTTCCTTGCCCTTTCGTTACGAAGGTTATCGGGCTTCTGGCAACTATTGTTATTTATAGTTTCAGAAAACGGCCTGGTGTATTGTCAACATCTTGAGGAATTATTGCATTCTTTTCTCTGCCGAAAAGGCCATTTTCTTTAGCGTCGCGACCCTGAGCTGATCGATGAGCAAATTTTTCCTGTTGGAAGCGTCTTCCTTCGACCCCGACTTACGCGTCCGTCGGTTTAGTTCGCGCGTTGTCGGTCGTCAGAATTTCCAATCACAGTAAAGCGAAAGATTAGATAACTAAGCCCCCTCTTCTCGGTTGCCACTTGAAAGAACGAGTGGTCCATATCGCCATACGTTGCACCGGACGAACTGTATCGAACTGCCGGTTGGCTAACTGCGATGGGTGGACAGCCATTAAACGGTATAATCCGTGCCTACCAGGAGCGTTCACTCGAATAGAGATGCATAACTATCGTTCGTCGGCCAAATATCTTCCACAGTGTTGGCCATTGCGACTACGTAGCCTCTGTGCTATTATCTCCGTCCCGTGTTCGGCAGCAACGGCCCTGTCGCGCCACTCCGGTATCTATGTCTTCTGGCGTTCGCTTTCGTTCGCTACTGAAATTGCTCGTCCGGCGGGAAGTTCTCGGTTGCCGTTTGCATTGCCGTCTACCTAAGGTGGAAGTCTGAGAGGATGGGGGTATATCTCCGCTAGCTCACTAGTATTTCTAGCTTGATGACCTATTCGTTTTTTCTTCTTTATTTTCTGCTAACGACAAGCTATCGCCGAGGCTTTGTTAGTGCTGCCTGTCGCTCTGCTTTGCCCTGTTCAGCGGTTGATGCGAACCAGCTGTGCGGTCGCCGTCTTAGACGGTGGCCGCCCCCTCCTGATCCGCTGCGCACTTTGCCCCGCTCGCCTCGGTCCGGCCGACTGCCGATGCTTGTCCGTCGTTGGTTGATATGGCTGCTGTTGATATCTTCTGGTGGAATTTGGTTTTAGAGAAGAGTGTAGGGGTGGGGAGAATGGGGACAGGGACAAGAAATTGTTGGAGAGGAATCGCCGCGCGGCCGACGCAACCAACCAGAGAAGGCGACGAAAGCGTTCAGTGAAACGAAGGAAACTTCTTCAAGACGACGACTCTTGAGCTGTTTCCGCCCAAACAACCGCGTCGTCGAATCTCACATCCATTGCTTGGCGACATTGACGCAGGAATTCAGGGCGTATGTTGATACGTTGTGGAAACGAACAAGGCATTTTGCTCGATGGACGAGCTGTCCTCGTATATAAAGCGGCCTGCACTGGATTTTGTCACCACACTCTCAAAAGTAGTGAATAGTACCTGTGAGAGTGGAGAAAGCAACGGGTCGAGTTCATGGTACGATAAGTTATGGCAGAAGCCGGGTAGCATCCTCGAAGTGGATAGTCCCTGCATGTACCGTCATTGGCCTTGAAGGAGGCAGCTGTTGCTATTCGGATCAGTGCGTCCGAAGCGGACGAAAATGGTGCTTTGGTTAACCTGATTGGTTGATGTGTTTTGACAATCGCTATTGTCTGACCAGACTGGAAACGGTTTGTCTCGGCATGCTGAATCGTGTGACCCCGCAAAACCGAGTGTACACACTTCTTTGTCTATTTTTTGTTTAGAAATGCTGTGTATGCTGAGCAAGCAATCAAACGGAGTTCTCGTTGCCGCTGTTTGGTCCTGCTACGCAGCCGGTACAATCCGAGAATTACGGGAGTTTCTAGTCAGGGTATTGTATTTGAAGAAAAGATTTATGGGATCGACCTCCTGATGGCTCTAAAATGACTGACGTCTCTACGACCAGCTGCTATACATACATAAATCGTGGTTACGACTGGGACCAGCCCTTTGAACGAGAATTTCACATGTGATGGGCATGCGAACGATGTCTCTTTGGTAGCAAAATGGCCATTATAAGGCTAAAAAGGTAGTTAACAAATGTGTAGCTAAGAATGTGTAAAAAAATGTGATCAGGTTCGTTTTGCCCTTTGAAAGTGACAGTATACTGAAAGCCGCTTGGCTCTTGCATGAGACTAAACTATTTTAGCAGCTTGCCCTTCATCGGCAATAATTTAATGAGAGCACCGAACATGTATTTGAACGACCAAACTTTTAATAAACCTGTGTATTTTACATTCCTTCGCGTTTGCAACCTATTTATAACACTATCTTTTATGGCGCTCGATCTCCAAGCCGAAGTTGTAAAGATGTGTGAGTAAGTAGGAAGAGCGAGAAGACAATGAGTTCAGTGACCTTTACTACGGTTTCCAAGTTTTCAAGCACCTGACCTGGAATAGCCATTGAGATTTGGTAAACCTATTCAAGTCGATCCATCCTCGAGTCGTAGGCCTAAGCAAAATGTCCAATTGCAAGGCAAACTACTTACGTCATCGTTGGCCTCACCGTCCCAAACTAGTGATGAAGTGACTTGAGTGATGCACTTCAGTATGCTGAAACAGAGAGTTCCCTATTGCTTATTTATTTCTACACAACGCCGCTACTGTGCAATTTATACTACACGTGTTATTAGAATTGCCGCAAAAACCACTACCAACTAGCTGTCAAGGGACTTGGAATGTGCCACACAGTCTGAATCGATTTGTACTGATTAAAGAGCTCCCGCGATCATTGTTGAAAAACTGTTAACAAAGAACCATGGCGCAGTTGGACTAAAAAGAGACACCGCATAAGCGAATAATGCGTGCAAGATGTTTTGAAAAATAATCCTTCTTCATTTACTACAAGTCGGTCGTCCGCAGACGTATAAGCATTCACACATTATTGTCGCCACTATGACAATCAGCCTATTCATTTAACTGAATAGAGCTCTAGAAGGAACATAACTGCGCAGAAATTTCATTGCATGTCTTCAGCTTATGGACTGGCATATTTTGGCGAATTCCTGTGTCTAATACAAATTGGTAGACATTGGTAGACAATGGGCAGACAATGGAACAGCAGAGAAAAATCTGTAATACATGCTTAACAGCGCTAGGTGCACGTCCAAAGTGCAGGTCTGAAATGACCGTAAACAGTCGCTCTGGCCTGTGTTGTTAATGTGAGAGAATCTTGTTTCCTGCTAAAAAGAGTTAGTTGAAATAAAGCACCAGCAAATCATGGCCACATCAACGGATCATCTCATTTTTATTATTTCTTTATTCTCGTTCTGGAAAATACGCGTGAATGCTGCCGATAGCCCTGATATGTACATGTGGGACGCAGCGATAAAGGTCAACTGACTGAAGTTGGCGGCATTAATTATCTAGCGGAATCAACACAAGCATCGCTCGTCTATGTTGTTGAACGGTTCCTCATTATACAAATGCTGAAACACGGTCGTACACTGCGAAAACATTGCATATGCGGCTTAGGCTACGTGTGTTTTGCCTCATTTTTTACACTGCCATACTTTATTATCTCCTTAATTACACTTTCTTGTTAATTTCTTCAAACCAAGGTGTGTGTGTGTGTGTGTGCGTACTGCATTTACATATTTAGGCTATTGGTTCTAAATTTCAGCAATTCATTTTCGATTATTTCAATTAGACATTACCAATTTCCCTGTCGCCTAATCTGTCCATCAAAGTGACTCATTAATAGAAATCTTAACTATTTCAATTCATCGTTGTAACAATAGGTGGGGAAATATCATTATACCAAGATCATCCGCTAACTAACGATAATACTAAACTAACAAAGGGCTTGAACTACTCAATTCTCGAGTGCATTCACCTTTGCGTCGAATGTGGTGTTTTTTACCGATGTTCTTGCCCAAATTGTAGTTGGCACCCAGGTTACCAAAATCTTGATAACCTTGCGACCATCCATTTCGCCGTCCTGAAGAACACCCCGTTATGAATAAAAAATTGTTTTATTTATATTTTTCATTTTGCATTGCGTAATGCTCGCAATATGTTTAGCTCATGTGCTACGCAAACGATGAAACAGACCTGGCTTTGTAGCCACCACGATGGATTTAGCAGCCCCACACGTACCTTGCATGTTAGCGAAATTCTACCACGCACACACCAGCCAATTTTCGGGACAGCCACTTAGCTATCGGCTGCATGATATTGTAACCCTTTAAACGGTGCTTGTATATAATATCTGAATAAGTGTTTGCTCGGGGTATGAAATCAACGACGCCAGTAAAAAATACGCCTGACGCGAGACCGAAGTCACGTATCAAACGTATCGACACTGTAATAAAAACTAGCAAACTATTTTGGCTCTAGCTCAGTATAGCAGAAGAATGAAAAGCGATGAAAGCAAATAAGACAAATTTACGGCGCGGAGCACCTATGATCCTGATTTATTTCATGGCTCTCCCCCTTTCTCTTTCTGGTCAATTAGATTAGATCGCTGGCTGCGCATTTCGTGTTGCTTCGTGTTGTTGAAGGTGACGCCATAATGCTGTAACAGTTTAACCCACGCAACAACAAGTAGTCTGTTGATTTGACCGTAAAATAGGGTAAGTAGTTCTCTCAGGGGTAAATTCAACTTTTCGCCTGCAGCCCTTTGAGCCATAACATATGTATTACAAAAGGCCATATTGTGGCGATATATCGTATGTGCGAGTTTACGTGGCAAGAAGCTCAAGCAGGGTGGCGATCAAAATGGGTGAGCGTATTTTGGCTCTGTTTCGTGTCCGGTGGGAGATCTTTCATCTGACTTCAAGCTTGAGTTGCACCTCTGCAACTGAATTGAAACAGCTGTGTATGTCGGATTTACAGGTGGACGTCTGCACACGCCTTTAACGTGATTTCATATGTTTGTAAGCACACAGAATCCGATATGTATCTCTTAAAGACTTTATACGGGGCAGTGCCCGTCAAGACATAAGACCGGATCAGTAAAGTCTCTTCGTGGATTTGAAAATGGTGTGGGATTTTTGGATAAAAAAGCGAACGCCGGCCAAACAGTGATGGTTTTACGTTGGGCTTGAACCAATCACTAATATGACGTCAACATTATGAAGTGATTTAAACCATACTTGCTAGAAATTTAATTCCCCAAATGAACATTCGCATATGGGACAACATATTGACTATAGAGCCTACTTAAGTCGATGGCACCGCAGAAATCACTTTAGGACCTCTGGCTCTCTACAATTTGTATCGGCTTGATAGAATTGGATTCGAATTCATTGGTATAGGAGCGGCCGTAAACAATGATAATATACCATTTTATTTGGCATTGACTGCTCAAACTTTTCTATATAGGTATAATCAAGTGTGTCCTCTGCGTGCTCCCCCTCCTGCAAAGTGCAAAATTAAAGTTCCAGATGGAAATGTAAAAGGAATAACATATTACGATTCTCGAATGAAGCCGATGTCTGCAAGTTAATGTCTGCAGCAACACCAAACAGAAATCACAAAACTGTGTTTAACGTGTGTTGACGCCGGTATCTTTACATGCTGGGTTTCGTACAGATACCGTATATAACAAACACTTCCTGTTAAATGTTAGCTAATGGTCGGCCGTAGAAATATTTCCTTTCTCATTAGTATTATACGTATTTTTTTTGGGCTTCGCTCGCAAGAACGTTGTACAACTCGGTCAACTATACAAAAGGACAACTTTAAAGCTAAAACTGGATCCTCTAGGGATGGACACGTTCGTTCGATCCTTGCATGGTAGCGCATACAGCGTTCCATTAAGATTTTGTCAGACCTTCAAATCCTTATGCTAACGTTTCAGCACAGCGTAGACTTAATGCAGCTCTATGTGCGACGCCTATGCACCGTCCATTGCGATTCGTTGAACATGTACAGAAAAACAATCGTCGAACTTGCTGACGTGACGGTCGTCGGCAACGGTTTCTCGAACCGGTGGTACATTTAGTGGCTCAAATCGACGGCATACCAAATTTCTTGTGGTTAGCATCCCAAACCGAGACACTCTTGCTACTGTGGCAATATTCGTAGCTCTATTCATTGTGCTCTTCGATATGCTGAGTTGAATTGACATTTAGGATGAAAGGTCACATTTACATATAGTGCGTCTGCGTCTATCTCTAGAGTTTCACTGTGGTAAATTAAACTGTTTTTGAGACGGCAAGTTGTCGCGCCGGTTCCCGTGGATGTCGAGTCTCCGTACACCTTTGTTTCCCTGCGGAAAATTTATCCGAGACAGTGCGCAGTGGGTCAAAATTCCTCAATCAGCACTCACAAACAGCTCCACGGATTAATATCTGACGTGGCGCCAGCCCCATGAGCAGTGAGAAACGTCGAACGAGCATAACAATTTTCAGACGCTTTATGAACTGTCGTTTACCTTTGTGAGCATCGGCAAATTTGGTAATTTTTCACCATTTTAAAGCGATTTACGGTGGCACATCTTACTCGCTCTTTGTTCGTGCGGTCAGCTGCTGCGACCGTGATATAATTACCTATGCTCCGAATTTTCGACCGTTTTTGTTTTGCACGTCATGTCGATTTCCTTAACGAGACAGACAGGCGGATATTTACGAACGCGGCACGCATCTGAAAGAAAGTCGCACCTATACTCTATCAGCAAACGGAGTTTGTTCTCTTGCTCAACGACACCATTTATATGCGTTAACAATTACGTCATATTCGTCGTTATTCTTCCCTAAAAAATATTAGCTCTATTAATTCGCTGAACTAGCTAGCTCGTCTACATCAGCTAATCCCCATAGGCGCCTACCCTTCATCGGTTTTCTTCACTCTTTCTCTATTCTGTCCTCCTTTAGGTGTTGCTGCCCGGCTGTGGGTGCTGCTGTGAGCCGGGGGGTGGAGCCGCCGGTCTCCTGTCCCCGATGGAGCTCCAGGAGATGCGCTATATTCCACGGCGGCCGAACGACCTGGCGCTCGACGGCCTTCGCGGAAACGGCTTACCGCAAAACGGTGCTCTCGAACCAGCCGCCGATCATCCAATGTCCCTCGACCCCTACCCACCGGGCCCCTATCCGCTGCCGGTAATGTCGCCCGCCCTCAGCGGCTGCACCGTCAGCTCGTCAGACCAGCAATGGGAACGGTATTCTGAGTGGCTGCACTGCATCGCCGTGGTGACATTCGACCTCGAACTCGGCCAGGCTATCGAAAATGTTTACCCGCCGTGTGCCACGCTCAGCGAGCAGGAGAAGCTCAACATCTGCTATTTGGCATTCCCCGATAGCAACTCGGCGTGCATGGGCGATACGCAGTTCCACTTCCGGATACGGCGCGAGGACAAGGGTCGGTCAATGCGACTCACTGAGGATCAGCTGCATTTCAACGATCTGGTGCCGCCGGCGTTGCAAATCGACGCCGATTACCTCTACGGGTTCGCCTACTTCAGACAGGTAGGTGGCTGTCGGTGGTACAGACGCTGTTACGGCGATGTTACATGGTGAAGTTAGTGAAGAAAAGAAGCTGGTTAATTATTTGTGGGATGAAAAAGAACGCCTCGTCAGCGATCGCGGCGGTCTTCTGCGCGTTTGAGCCGCTGCCAGTTCCGTACCAACAGAGCAGCAATGACTGTAAGTGGTTCAAATAATTAGACATTGCTATTTCCTTCGTCTTTTTTGCATTCTTCTGTGATTCGGTATCAGTAATGAGGCTTCTAGTGCTGAAGCGATTTCACGGAAGAACGCCGAAAGAGAGAGGAGGTTGTCAGTACAATTTCATGTGCCAACTCTTACATGGCTCCCGTTCATTGAACGGCTACATATTCCACCGTGGCGATTTCTGAGGTGATTTGTGCGCGCGACGTGGGCGTCACATTCTGTTTCGCTAACGAGCAAAGGAAAAAGCAAAGGAGGAAATCCTTTCTGGCACAAAAACAAGCGGGAGAATTTCGCATGGCGCCAAGTCCGTGGAAGTGACGAAAAACTGAGTGTCGACTGTGCTATCACCTACTATTAATACAGCTTTAACGAGGCTCATCAACTTAGCCATTCGTTCTCCAAGCTCAAATTGGTTATATTCAACGGCGACAATATATCAGCGCAGCGACACAAAACTTTATTGGCTGTCCGATCCTAGTCCAGTTGTGGTGTCGTCAGAGTGCCGTTGGTTGGATCTCCTCGCAGACAGCGACGCCGGCGTCAGAAGCGCCACAGCAACGCGCGCACTAAAAGCAGCTCGCAATCCTTCTCGTTAGACAGCTACGTCAGTGACCGTCCCAGCGGCTATTTCTGGCCACCCACAAAACGTGTACTTTGCGACATTCCTGTCCGAAGAGAACGTTTCCTAAATAACAACGGTTTCCACTTGTGTCAACATCAGCCACAGTAACTTGTCAAGGCTTTTTCTCTTCGCGTCATCAGCCCCATCGAGCGCTGTTTCAAACCGGTGCGCAAAAACTTGCGTGATATCTCTGGTCACCTGGCGCGTTCCCTTTTGTTGGACCCGCTCAGCTGGTGCCAAGCCCCTTTCAACGGACGCTGCATTTACGGGGGCTCAACCTCTGTCGATGAGTGGCGGCTGCCACCAACACCGTCGTTATATCCACCAGCGAATGCACGGCTGAAGAACAGAAGCTATGAAGACGCAATTCCCTCTGGGTGCGCCCATGGACAGGTGTGAGCGAATTAACTCCGGCTGATGTAGTCGTTTGTTTGGGAAGTTTAGAAATACGTGCAATTTGAAGAACAAAAAATAAGGTGGCGCTAGGGTTTACGAAACGAGATGTGTGGCGAAATTCGAGAAAAACTTATCATCAAACGGGATAAAGCAGGCCTGCTAAAGGAGAAACAAGACAGAGGGTCCTGATTGACTACCATTCTTGGTTGTGGAAACTCTTTGGGGGCGGTCGTGTACGCTGAAATTTCGCACACCACCAGAACAATTCATGAGAACATGGAAAGAGCAGAGGCACAAATGAGCGACTTGCTGGAACAGCCGTAAGTCTGTAGAGGCGTATATTATATCACAATAAAATTGTTCACGTTGGCCGTTTTTCGCGTCCGCGCCACAGGGTGGCGTTTCACTTGCACTTTAGGCCATCTGCTGCGGCCCTGCTTTGATGACAAACGACAGAACCAGCTCCTCCCGTCCGCTTTTAGCCATACGCTATATCCGGTTATTAGATTAACTTCGCTATGTACGAACCTCTCGGAACCTACAGCCATCTCCTGTCCTTAGATTGAAAGGGGTTATATATAACAGACGAACAACCGACGAAGAAACAATCACCGGAGGCGTCACGTCGACTGGATGTAAAGGTAATTGTGTTTTAATAAACCTCACCTCCTGGTCGATGTGTTTTTAACGGAAGTATGAACTAGTATGTGTATAAATATTGTAACGAATTCGAAGGCAACAATTGGGTGAAGTGAAGTAACCGAAGTAACGTGAAGTATCACCCAGGGCGAGACGATTCTGCTGCTAACGCCGTCGCGTGCGTTGACAGAGAAGTACCTCGACCGCGGAGTATATTTTGGTAGCCGAAATCATTAACCACCGATCAAAAAATCTACTTGCGCTGAAGACAGCTTTTTTATACGAGTTGTTTATAGGTGGGACGGGGCCTTTCGCCTACGAAACGACTTCGGAGCTGAATGGACAGGTGTGAACGGAGGGTAAGCGCGTATGGAATTATTGGTGATTTTCCTAATAACGCTGTGATATTTTTAAAGGCAGCATTTCGTAAACTATTTTCTACCAATTGCCTCATGCTGATGGCAGCTCCACAAACCATTTCCGAGTAAATATGAAATGCTTTTCTGTTTGGCAGTACTTGTCCAAATATGACTGATTTGTACTAAAAACCTCTCGAGACGATATCTTGTTTTAAAAACACATTAAATACACAGTTAAGGATTGATCTGCACATAATAAGCAAGACTAACAGTATGTCTGCAATACGAAGTATCAAATGGATTCTAACGAACTCACCAAAACAGAACCTATAATGATGTAAATTGTTATTGGAATTACACCCTTCGGGAGATGTCGATGAAGTCACGAAAAAGTTGACATCGTTGATTATTTATTGTGGCTATCATTATTGAAACAACGGGCGTCACCTGTACGAACCCAATATGGAC
This sequence comes from Tropilaelaps mercedesae, assembly GCA_002081605.1. Classification (NCBI taxonomy): domain Eukaryota; kingdom Metazoa; phylum Arthropoda; class Arachnida; order Mesostigmata; family Laelapidae; genus Tropilaelaps; species Tropilaelaps mercedesae. Next base: position 37,453 of record MNPL01030415.1, on the reverse strand, counting down.
GGTTCTATAAGTTAATACACGGCCTTGGTGGTTGTGTCTCCAATAGATTAGACCTTATTCGGGGGGCTGGTTGGCAGAAGATGCACGAATTCCTCTATGTGAGCGATGTGTAACTACATTGAGCAGCAAGAATTCTGTTACACACTGAAAAATCACGATTCCATGAAACAATGTTTTTTCCAATTTCCGCAGCGACATCAACGTAGCGAAGTGTTGCTGTTTTCCTCAACACTGCTGCCCGCGACTTGATTTCGCGCTAATATTGTGATACTATCCTGGACATATATCGGTGATTGTCCGAAGTTAGTCAAGGTTGCAGGTTTCTACCGGAAGATAACACGTTACGTGACCGGAGCGAAGTAATGCAAACAATATTACAGAAACACTGCCCAGCTGTAAGGAATCGCTGTAGAATGACGGTAGATATCCCCAGTAGATAACGCCAGTGGCAATTGATTGACGCTGTTCGTCCTGGCCGTTTTATTTGGTGGCGGTTACTGAATCGCTGATCGCCGATTCGTCCTATTCACCGCCGGCTACCGGGGCCTAGCTCTGGATGGTTCGCACTTAGCCGAGCGACTCCGCACCCTCTCGAGGTGTGCTTGTGTTCAACGAAAGAGCCGCATCAAATACCGGCCAGGAAGTCAGATGAACCGGAATAAACGACGCGCCTCATAGACTTTGCTGGCCCAGGCGCCGTTTATAGCATAGCAGCGATCCCTTGACTATCCGTTGCTCAATACGTATTTATTCTACCGTTAACGTCCATAACAGTTGTGTTTGCCTGACCGTTCGATCAAGCCGGCTGATAGTGAACTACGAAGCCGTTCAGCTATGCCTGATCGTGATTCGCATCCACCATGGGATATTCTACTACGGACGAAATTCTTCCTTACCCCCCTCCAGTGCCTTTTCCCCTCCTTCTTTTGGATCCGGTAGCTGGAGTCACATTCTGTTTGTGGCCCCCGGGCTTGTAGCCACTTTGGTGGCGACCCACCTCGTCCACCTCGGGTGTCTCTGTTACTATTGATATAGCTTTTTCCAGCTGTGGATGTTTTTACCCCAGTTACAGTTCACCGGCTGGATGGTTGATACCGATCGCCAGTCAGCCGCGCGAGAATGCGGTTTTGCCCGCGTGTATCGTCTGCCCTTTCGTGCAGCTTTCTTGCAGGGTGCCAAAACCGGCGGAAAAGAGAAACAGGTCATTATTCTGACGGCAGAGCGCTGCAGTTGTCCTGGCGCAGTGACGAAGTCCGGCGTCTTGCGTGTCCCGCGCTGGCTGGAAACGATGCCTGTTCCGGCTCAGTGCTAATGGCCGTACCGCGGACGCGGTAGGGCCACTCCAAACTGGTGTACAGCGACCACAGAAGCCGGTGGCCGACCTCGGCGTCAAACGATGGGTGGCCGGAGCTTAACCGAACGCGGTGAGCTTTTTGGCGATGAAGAAGTCCGGTCGGATGCGATATGCAGTGACAGCCGATGACTTGGTTCTGTGGAACCCGTTAGCGGGATGAGAGGTGACTGGTGTGCGTGGGTACGCGTGGGTATAGGTGGGCAGGGAGAATACGAAATGAAGATATGCAAAGGGTAGAGAGAAGAGAGAGCAGGCAATTCAATTGGGTTCGACGCACGCGGCGATGCGATATGGTGCCGTTGCGTGGAGCGAAAAACCGATTGGACAAGAAGGATAGCTTTTTATTGAGAGAAAGAGAGGGAGAGATATGAAAGCTTCGGATGACTTCTGCACAAGACGATTCTTCGGATGATTCTCTGCACAAGAAGCAGAGATATGCAAGTTTTGGGAGGCTCGGCTCTCTCTGTTAGCCATTCGATTAATATGACACCGTCCGCCAGCGTAGACTAAAATTAAGATAAGATTACAAACAGCCGCCGAATAGCGGAGTAATATCGATTGAACTAAAGAAAGTAGGATGTAGCTGTGATGTGAGTGCATTACGCGTAATTGTCAAAAAAAAATTGACACGCATTTGCACGTTATCATAAAGGCGATGTCTCAAAGGCTGAGTTCTCAAAAGCGAATGTGGACAATGGCGGCCACATTTTATACTTAAGAGGCGCATACAGCTATAGTAAATATATTCACTGGATTTTTACGGGCCTTCAACACCCGCTCGACTTTGCGTTACGCCGTCGTACGAACCGGGGACGGCCACCGTGATCTAGACCGCTCCAACTGTTATCTGATAAAAGTTCGTGTACGAAACGCGAGGTACGTCTCGACCTATCTCACATTTTGTTCGTGTCAACATGTTATACATGTTGATAGTACATTGTCGGCAGTGTAGCGCCATTCTGTGTCATGGTACCTTTCTAGTGATTCATCCAATTCATCGGCCGGTAACAGATATCAGCATACGAGCCTGTATTGGTGACCACTATCGGGATATTGCCTAATTACATTTGCTGTACAGAAGAGCGCTACTCGACAAAGGCCGATCAAGACACTAAAGTGTGTCAGCAAACAACGAACTAAAAATGGCGCATTCAATCGACGGGCTAGATTACCAGTTCTATTTAGGTGCAAATTTGGGTGTGTTTACCCAGGAACTGCCGTGACGGGTGAAAAGTTTGATCAGTGAAAGTGATCAGTTTTACACAGACGACTTTAAACAGTAGATATAAGTTTTAAAGAGTAAAAAAGAATTTCGGCAAAATTCTGTTTGGCCCACGAAGTCGGCGTAGTATCCACGCGTACCCGACCTCTGCGACTCGGAGAAGTGTTTTTCAGTCAGAATTAGCGTCAAACATTTTCTAGAATGGACAGGTGTTGCGTCAAGACAATTTGTATCAAAACGGCACGCGTGAGCATACCAAGCTTGTGTTTACAACGTCTGTTTACTTAGATAACTCACAACGAGTCGCTAAACACAGTTATGGGCATGCCTACAATCGAAGCGTGTGCTCGACTTTATTCTCGGGCTTGGGGTCATTCAAATGACAAAAAATGTGTCCGACCAACTAGTTCAAGTCATTCGACTGGGCCTGAGCTCGGGTAGCTACGGGAAAGGTTAGTTTTGCCATTTGAGCAATATGGTAGCCTCTGAAGTGTGCCTTGTAAGGACTTTTCCGGCCAACCCATGATCCAAGAGGTTATCCCGTTCATAACGAACTCCTGCGATACTCCGTAGAATAGGCTCCACCATATATATATCTATATATATATATATATATATATATATATATGCCAAGAAGTTACAATTCTTCTTGAATTTACAGTGTCAAGGCTTTGTTTATAACTTTCGCTGAGCTACGAGGAGAACAGCCCTAATTGGTTTGTCAGATACATTGTTTAGCAAGCTTCGTTGACACTGGCTTAGTGGCGGTTAACTTTGTGCCTTACCTTCTACTCGGTGGCGCACTAGGTTAACCAATATTGGGATTCTCCTGGAGGTCTCATTTATTCATAATTAGACGCTTAGCCGGCCTCATAGGCACTTTTTTCTGGACACACTTTGTTAACGAATTATGAAAGAATATCCCGCGCAGCTGCCGAGTGGTGGGCTCTGGTAAAAGGAGAGCACCTGTGGCGTAAACGCTTGATCTAAACGCCTTGTTGAGGATCTTTCCCCTTTTTGCTGTTATAATGAGACATGGTCATGGCTGGTCATATTCGCCGTACAACATGGTATTAAAATGTACTCCGATGGGGCGGATAGCGATCATCGAAACGAATTGTGAGCCGTGTTAGCTTCTCAGACGCTGTTAGGATAAGGAGTCAGCATGATCCAAGGTCCAAGTTGTTATACAAATTCTAAACTGTATGAAGAATGAACAAAATTGTATCAAGTATTTGAAATGACTGTTGGTTGCGATGTGGTACGTCCACGAAGAACGCCTTATAAGTAATCCTGGGATTCTTGGCAGAATCTACGATTGTTTGTAGTAGGCGCTATTATATACGGCCGATTTCGCTTCAAAATTAGCTAAAATTCCGACTGTGGAAGTCACCTGTGGTTGGGATTCTTGCTTGCTAAATAAACTACCGTTGTCAGCGGAAATTTTATGTAACTGGCAAATAGATTCCGGTGCACAGAAACTGTTCGCGCAGCACTGCCACAAAATAGCACCGCAGGCTTTCTAATTATGTAGCGTTCTCTTGGTTGTCAAAAAATCCACCACACTAACTACAAAGGAAGTAAACAAGGACACTGAGGGTCAAGGATGTACTCCACTAATGTCTGCTGAGCGTATCTAATTTGCAGAGGGAGTTAGTTATCAACGAAATGGCGAATGCAGGAAGGGCTGCTTTCTGGTGTGTAACAGATTCCTCGGGACAGGCTGCCGGAGGGCGCTTTTCTCCGAAGACAACTCTGATTGCCGGCTCTCTACAACAAAACAAGTTGGTGTTATATTATTTTACAGAGAGTTTTTTCCATACTCGGCCCGAACATATTCCGCGTTATGTCTAGAAGGTATTTAACTAGAAGACGTTTATAACAGGACGATGAAATTCGCTTTCTTTTATTTTAGGCAGATTCAGGAGTCTGCGTGTTTCCTTTAGAAGCTAATATTAGATACAACCGGCAGAAATATGTGCCTGAATATTTTCGTTTCAGAATTAAAACATCCAATGTTTTCGAAGCGTCCTACACAGTTAATTAAATCGGTGATGATTAACCTGAACATACAGATGCCGGAGATACCTATCATGAATTCATTTGAGTCGTACTCGTCGCAAAATCGCTGCTATTTAATCCAAATTGTCCAATATTTCATAGCAATTCTCGAGTCACTTATAATAAATGCTCATCTACATACGTGGCTAGTTTCACATTTCTCGAACAGTGCCTATAATGTTGACTATCTGCTGTTCTTCAACGAAAGATTGGAACAACCCCAAGAAGCACATCGTTGTTCGTTACTCTAGAGGAGGGATCGTGACGCTGTATCACGTGTACACGGGTTTGTCTCTCTACGTGTTCTCTTGTGTGTCTGTCTTCGTGTTTTTCTTCACTGAAAAATCTGCGCCTATGTTTTGACTCATCTTCACCGCCACCTCAGCGGCTGAAGCTACGCGGGCCGATAACTCAGACGGCCTCAAGACATTGCATCAGAAACAGGCCCTGCTTGCCTTATCCGAGCTCAGAACAATATCCGCCATCGAGCTGTGGCTCTTGATGTTTGCCACCCGTCTCGTTCGCCGACCAGATCTCCGGCGTACGATAGCGGTGCTGGTGGTGGCCGTGGTGGTGAAACAGAACAAAATCCTCTTCACTATGAATTAAGCCCTCGGTCCTTTCGTTCGCCGTCCACCAACGCGACGGGCGGAGGAGTCGAGTTAGCCGGCATTGGATGTCATCTCTGGCGCTTCTGTGAGCGGGCCAAGTGGTTGAGATCGTCCTGTGTACGAAGGGAAAGTCACCGACAACGGCGCTTAACCAGGGCGGCTAACCTTGGACCAAACTATAGTTATAGGTTGACCATTCGTAGAGTATGCGGGTCTTATAGACGGGGGAGACATGCCTGGGCGAAAGAAAGCGAGTGGCGCTGTTTACCACAAAGAGAGCTGGACGTCAACGAGGAGCAGATTCATTAGGTTGAAGCAGAGTAGCAGAACGCTGACAGCTCACGTCTCTGGGTACAAGTGGAAAGCCTAGGGCGAGTTACTTGACACGTTCAGGTCGAGTGTTTTGCGATAGTCAGTCGCACCGCTGAGTCTGTCACATATTCGAATTCACCATATACGAATCTCAGTTGGACCACTACGTACTACTGCCGTAAATTGATGGAGTGGCGATACAAAAGCCAGTTGGGGGGGTGCTGTATTAATTCCCTGGCAATCTCACCTGGGGAGAGATGAAATATTAGTGGGGATGCCGTATTAAGCAGCATTGAGAAATGTTAATCGATGGAAGTACATTTCGTCATTCGCCGCAAAGCATGGAACGTCTACCTGGAAGCATTTGATTATACAGTTAACCAAAGATACACGGCAAATATCGACAATTATCTAGAATATCGTGCAATTCATTTAAGCTGCTCACTAGCGCAGCTCTTAAAAGCCATCGCTGTAAACTGTCGCAAAACGCTAGTAAAAGAAAGTTCGTTCTCGCGAATTTCGTCATCTCCTCATCAGCAACCAATAATCTACATCGTACGAGCATACGACATTTGCTTATCTCGGGATCATCCTGTCATCCAGCTGTGAACAATACCAGATACGTTTGCCCTATTTGAGCAAACGGGGGAATAATTGTATGGCTTTTCTGTTTATCTGCAACCTCGTTTCGATGGCGATTCGTGCGAAACGAGGATGTGGTGTCATTAAAAAGATCGATGGACACACACGATCAGGCCAGATTAGTGCCCGAGCTGTTCGCGCACCCGCTTACAGCTTCGGAGATTCGAAACATTACGTGCACGAACGAGTGTTATATTTTGGACAAATTGCGGATAGGTGGGGCCGCTACGCATTAGCTACACGTGTCGGTGGGAGCCATGCGACACAAGAAGACAACGTCATTACAAACGCCGCGACTGTTTGAGTGCGAAGCTGGCTGGTACGTTCTCGCAACGGCAACTTGCGCCACCAGTGCACATGACCCATGGAGACGTCGTAAATTGACAAACGCGTTCGGACAGTGGCAACCGGAATGCATTCAGAGGTGACTCTGCTGTCGCAGAGCTGGGACGCTGCTCTTCGACGATATTCACTTCGTAGGAAATGCGGTATTAGTAAAGACGAGATAGGTCCTGTTCCGTGTGGGTACAGATGTCCCAGCATTGTCAATCATGGCCCAGGAGTCGAAGGCCACTGAAGGCTTCGTCGTCGATCCGACGCTTTCGATGTGCTGTTCCAGGTTCCTATTACGACTGATTGCCGAGAAAAGTTCTAGTGGCCAGGGAGACCCAACTGAGCGCTTGAAAGAAACATATATTCAAAAATAATCTCTCCATTATTTACGGCTCATCCGTAATAATAATGATATATTGATGGTAAAGTAGCGTCGACTTGATGACCAGAATTCTTTGACCAATTAGCGATGACGCATCCGAAGTTCTGCTTCGTGCTCGAATCGGCATTGAGCACTGAATGGACAGGGCATCTAACAGCTCCAATACATTGCCCGAATAACACCTTCCGCTGTCCTGGCGGCGGTAAAATTCACATTACTTTGGAATACATTACTAAATACATATGAATGCACAATACAATAAAAATAGGACTGTCCCGTCTTAAACCATCTTTCGATATCTCTCTCTCTCTCTCTCGTTCCCTTTCTTTGCATCCTATCAACATCGTTAATTACTGGGGCATAATTAAACGTACGCCGTTTGTTACGGTGGCGCTCATGCCGGCAACGCTATTTAATTACGAAGTCGCTAGAGCCGTAAGCGTTGCGCAAGGTGCCGCTGTAAAACTTTGTGCTTCAGTTAAGAGAAGGTCAAAGACGGCATTCGCATTACCGATAGGATAACGCTTGAGTTTACCTTTTTACGTCATGTTCAAGCTTGGTCTTCGCTGGATCTTCATCAAATGAGACCTGCATTCGAGTAGGCCTGCACCGGACGCCCGGGTACGGTTTGTTGATGTTCGGTGTATCTCTTGTTGCTGAAATGACGTCTATCGTGTGTGAATGCATTCGGCTATTATTCCAGAGCAATCGGTGCATATTCGGCTTTGAGCAGTGCGGATGCTTGCGTGGGTCGACGAGCTGGTGACAGTCTATTGTTGTGCGTGAGCCATTGGCTACGACGACGAGTTTATTATTGAACGTACATTATCCTGCTCTGACTGAAAGATGCCCATAGTTGAAGCGGTGACGCCGGCCCGGAGTGGTAGGGCTTTTGTGCGGGGCGCGTGTACGAACGTTGCTCGTAGGGAAAATGATGTCTATTATATGCTAGTGATTCGGCGTTCCCTAAGAATGGGGTTAATGGCGATGGAAAAAGGAGCTCAGGTTCTCTTAAGGATATCGACTCGTAGGCAAATAATCTTATTATTATTATTGCTTGTCACTGCGTTCGTTGCTCATGCATGGTAGACGTTCTAAGTTGTCCGGCGTAAGGTACGCTGTGTTTGCACTGTTGCTTCACCCGTTGATAGCATTATTGCTATGGTGGCGATTTGTTGTTTAGACGATTCGAATTTGTTATTGGCAAAGGTCTAAGGGAATATATCGAAGCTTTATAAGACACCGTCTATTCTATAGTCGCTGAGCGGCGCGCTTGAGCACACACACAAGCATATACATAAAGTATAAGAACTTGAGATGCAGAGAATTTCAACACTGTTGATCCGTTTGAAGTTGGTACTGTTGCCATTAAATCTTCAGACTAGGGGATGCAGTTGACTGCGACGGACCCATCTTGCCACGGATGTTACCTGGCGTGAAATTTGCCTCGACCGGCGCTCGGTTACGTAAGATTGTAACTAGCATCCCGTCGGGTATCCAGGACGGCAGACACACACACACATGCTCGCGCGCACGAACGCACACCACACACACAGAGACACACACGCACGCACGCACGCCTTAGTAGTATTAACCTGATATGCTCCTGGCGGTAGTATTCTTTGAATGGGTCCCGAACCGGACGATTTCTTGAGAGAAGGCTGATTGCATATTCATATATCCCGCGGCGGGAACTCAGCTAGAAGTGATAACCTTACGTCGCCGGGCGTAAAGACGATATCTCCAATGAAAGCCACCATTTGACTTTTAGTAGATAGGCGAATTGAAATAGCAAGTTAGAGTGAAGGGTCACGATCAGATGTTTTGCGTGGCCACGAACCAACTCAGTCGAACAGGCACGTGCTTAGCCGATGAAATTGTGATATTAAGAGTGCGGGAAATATATATGAAACAGGTGGTTGTCACCATGTAAGCGCAGATGTGTAGCGTTGGTGTGAGACACACGCCCCGGAACGAGATGTAGCTGCTAAATCAAATACTATAAAGCGCAAGAAGGAGTCATACAAATTCTAATGAAATATGCCCAGAACACCTTAATGGACAAAGACAGTCTAGCCAGATGCAACAGTCGAAGGCGGACACATTCGGCGCCCAGACAGGAGTTGATGAGTTTGAGGGTCGATTTCTCTCCAATCTCCCCGTTAAGTTCGTTATGTAATCACACGTACAATGCAATTATCCCATTTGGCTTCTGAGTTCGTTCTATGTCGCCGTGCAGTACCGACAGACGGAAAAAGCTCGTGCGGAGAAAGCTCAGCGTAGTAATTCAAGCCAGATTTTTTTTCGTCAGACTAATCAGACTGATGTTGAATGTTCGCTGTTCCGCAACGCGCAGGCGCGACGGCTACCCGATGTAGCGTGATCGAATGGCTCAAAGGGGGTTTGATGACGACCATAAGAAATATGTTATTACGTGACCACCACCCACGACAGTGAGGTGTATGATCCGGCAAGATGAAACGTCTGCCGGCTTTTTGTCGGGCGGCAGCCATGATGCTGTTAAACGACTGAAAAAATCTAGTTAGACACACCGAGGCGAAACACCGTTAGGCGGCGACCCAGATCCGCGTTGCGGAGAGTGGCTGATTGCGCAACCAACGAGGAAAGCGGTTAAAAAGCAAGCGATACTCACCATGAACTAACGGTTACTAACAACCCATTCGAATATAGTCGGGTAGCTATTAGATGTGCGTTCGGGTGTATCGGAACTGTAGCTCGCTTGGGCAACGTGTCGGAAATAAATTGTACTTTTATCTAAGTGTGTAAAATGGTGCTTTTCTTTGGTGACAAGTTTGTTAAAGGTCACTCGTTTTGATGAAGAGAAATGAAAAAAATGCTTCCATCCGTTTTGTGAATGTGGACAATAACTATGAAAGGATGCAGACTGTCTCCTAGGTAGACTAGAAACGCTAGGGACTTCCGATTTTTCTGAGTGCCTAAATGCGAGACCTCATTTTCTACATGCTTGAATTTCGTTCGGCTCTTTTCGTTCGGAGACCTGTCCCACAGCCGGAGTGCGTGTATTAATTCTGCTATGAGTAGAATGAAACTAATTGATCTTAAGCGGGTATGCGTGCCGCAAGCATAGTTTGTCGGGCATCAATTTATTTTCGTTTTTCTTGCTGAAAGCAGAAAGACTGCTGGAATTTAGGAGAGAAATTAGATTAACCTTTCTATTGACGTTATTTGTAATCAAATTTGACAAATGTTTACACCCCTGTTAAATAGCATGTCCTTGTGGTTCGAATGATTTTCGCTCAAGACGCGAAATTTTCTTTCGTTGTAGGTTCTCCGTATCAACGCATGAGGGGCTCACCGTCACCCCATCCTTCGCAGCCTTTCCGGGCTTGGCAAAAACTAACATTAAATATGGCACAGACAAATTCTTTCCGATGTAAGCATTCGAAAATGAACGCAATAGACACGTTGTTCACGGAATGGTGTATTTTACACAGACTTCCTCTGGGCGAAAAAATGCTAAGTGAGCCACACAAAGAAATCTGCGTTATCGGATCATCAGCAACAGCTACAACAAGAACCAGTGCTGTTACTGGTTGTTGTTGTAGGCACGTGTCCCTCCTATTGGGAACGAACAGAAATTACATCTGGCGCAACCCATTTTTCGGTTACCCGCTTTTGCTTCTGTTGCTGTTGCTAAATTTGCACAGCCTTGCGAGTGCCTGTTTTCGTGAGGCAATTGTTAAAAAGGACGCAGCTTCCGATGCCGATGGTGTAACGGTGAATGATAGCACTATCAATGGAACGTTCCTAGTTTAATTTAGAATAACAGAATTCATGAACATGCTGAAAGCTAGTTAGGTTAGGTTGAACTTACTGTTAAAGGCCTCGTTAAATGGGGTTGCAGCCCTGGTTAATGCCTGTGCTTGAGGTGTATCCTTCTTTTATTTTATCCTCTTTGCTCTTTGAATTCATGGTAGTTGCTGGACAGTCTGGCTTCAGCATAAAATTGTCTAACGCAAAAGTCAGAGGGATGTTTTATAACGCGTTGTATGTGAAAGGAGATTCCTTGTTTGACGATGCGTGCCACGGTCCGCTATAAATCCATTGCTTTTCTGTGCATGGATGAGGGAAACCGTTAGATTAAGTGTAGGTTGTAACAGTACACACTTTATGTTTTCTACTTAACACGAATTTTTCAGATAAATGACCTATACAAAAAGATTCGTATGCTGATGATTTGTTCGGTAAACTGACACATTTAATTGCACTTCTGGGATTTAATGTCTACAATTACTCTACCGTTTAGTGCCGTGTCTTTCTCTCTACCTTTCTCTCTCTCGCTACATCTAGCTTTTGGAAACGCTGAAACTTCCCTTGAGTCGTCTGCCTGAATGGTTCGTTCTTCCAAACGGATGGTCTTGTTTCGGTGTGTGCCTAGAGTTCGCCCTATAAAACAAACTGTCCCCAAGAAGCAAATCAAACCTCGACTTCTTGGAAGTTTTAAAGGTAATTTCATAGGAAGGTACAACGCTAGAAAGAAATGGCCGAGTCTGCATAAGCGAGTTTAGAACTGCCAATTTCATATTCTAAGTAACACACGAAACTTTAGTCTGTAGTTCTAGTATTAGATCAATATCCGGGCCATGCGCTCAATGTCTATGTGGCTTGGGCTTCAGTGGAGTAGGCGTGCCTTTGACATTGGTGTTATTACGGTGTTATTACCCCAGCAGATACCTTGTTGTGAAGCAAGGACACGCATGAGCGTTTTTTGTCGCAATACAGAAAAAAACATAAAACTCAAGAGACGAAGCAGCACCTAAGGTAGCTGCGAAGCCGCCTTTTAATTACTTCTTTTTCTGACCTCGGGGCGGGAAAAGGGGAATCTTTTTTGGAGTTCGCCTTTTCAAGAAGCGAGTCTATCGTACTAAAATAAGCCATTTTGCTACCCAAGCAGAAGACAATATATGATTGACGTTGCTTTCCACCGGCGGTGACAATCTTACCCTTTAACCACGTTTCGCAATCGCAAGGGACGCTATTTTCACACTTCATTCATAAGCTTGTACGGAAAACAAATACATCCTCACACCAAACAGAATTGCAATATGTGAAACATCATTTACAAGCGGAACGAATGAAAAGAGAGCCGCACGAATCAAAATCAATGCAATAACAAGTTCAGACCGCGTTTTTGTTTTTTACGTCGTCATGAATATTAGACGTCACATGGGTGACTGGCTGAGCTCGCCATGTTTTGGTACAACTGGAGGAAAACATGCATCTCCCCTCTGACTCAGAAACAGTTGATGTTGTTGATGTCGTCGGTTAAATAAAACGGCGTTGGCTTCTCAGAACATGCGTCGTCGGCCCTGGGAGGCCGTAAACAGGAATGATTCAGCCGCGTGAGCCTCAAGAAATTTCGTCGTATTCAAAGGCGGCTAGCATTTTGATTAGAAATGCCTGTGTGGTAGATACCAATAGGACGACGGATAAGAAACACGTTTTCTTTGCTCCTAACTCTTGTGAGCTCTCCGGTTAAAACAGCCGTTTATGTGGCTACTATAGTATGAATGTACCTGCATATATATTCGACATAACTTGAGATTTTTCTGAGGTTCAGAAGCTGGGCAGAAACCTTTGTCTATAGCATGCAGATAATGCCAGAGCAGAGCCCAGTGCTTCCCATAAAATAGTTGACCGCTACGAAGCTCGTGATAGCCAGTTGGGCTTATCCGATCCGCTACTAAACCGTCTGGGCCTCTCTGTGGGAACGGTGCATACCTGGAAAATCGGCCGCAGGTCGAAACTACACTTCTGAGATAGATTTACGCGGTAAATGAAGGAATCTGTAAATGAAGGAAGAAGTTTCTTTCCTCCTTCCAGATCTTCGGTGTGTAGCTAACCTAGAGATTGCCTGAACGTTAATTCTACCCGCAGGGGGGATAGACTCCCCTATTTTGAAAAGTTTCTACCTAGCCAAACAAGTGGTTGAGTAGGAATAGTCACAACACGAAGGATTCAATAATTAGATAGTATTTGCCGAAGATGGAGTTGGTATACTGGTATCAACCTCGAACGAAAACGGCAGAAGATATTGCTTAGCTATATCGTTGGCTTTGATGCCGTCCTACCCGTGCGGGGAACGCAATCCGGAGATCTTCCGCAAGCTATGTCTACCTAATTAATAGCATCTACTCAGTTTTTGCAATTTCATGATGATGTCCGTCAACTTGGCACGTTCAAACAGCCTCATTAATATTTTCGTCTTGCCCTAGCCGTATTATGCTTACTAAGAAAGTCTAATGATACCGCAGGTGGAAAAGGAATCGACGCTATCTCGTTTCCGTGCTGTAAGGAAAAAATATCTTTGGTAATAAGCTTATATTATACTTATAGTTAGAAAAACGATTTTCTTTGAGCCGCTTTCAAAAATTTATGCATAAGGGGCCACCTCACTTGTACGGATTAATTTCCACGAGGAACCGAAGTGACGAAGATGACATCCTCTATGTATTCCCATTGCTTCTTCAAGAACCAGACGTGCTTCAATTATGCTTGTTATGCATGCTTATTAACCTTTTTGTACACTGGAAATCAGTATCCTGCTACTTAGTCTGAGCAGCTGAATTCCATCTCGGAAAACAGGACCAGTTTTCCTATTCCGGTTCCCCCACTTCTTCCCGTACCATAAAAATATTCGCGTTTTTTTCTCATGCGTCGCAACCGGGATTAACGAATAACAACGATGTCCGCAAAAGCCGATCGCGCACTGGATAGACGGCAGGCACTCCAGCGCGGCCTGTTTCGCCGTAGCCATTCAGGACCTGAATATGTGGAAAATGTCTCTGCCATTTAGGAACACGGCTTCTGCTGATTGTCTAACCCGCGTGGCGAGGTGAAGTAACGATTTCGTTAAGGCATAATTAGGCACACCCTAATTAGTTATCAAATCTCTCAACAAGGCCGGACCGTAGGGCGTCATATAGGTCGTCGACGGCAGCGTCGGTTGAATCAACGGAAGGTTGCTGGTTTAGTTAAGCCGCAAGCCGCACTGTGAGTGACATTCCGTCTACGACCCAGCACCTTTCAGCCAGCCTACGCCTGCGACAAGATTGGCTGAGGATTTGGCGGTTCGTGAACAGCCGCACATTGCAACTGTACACGGAGTAGTGGCGACATTGGTGTACTTGACAAAGGCCTTGTTAACTATCCGATCAGGGAGCAAGTTAAGTCAACAAGAGAACGGGCGAAAACCAGTGAAAGAGAAACGGAAAAGGGGTGGTTGTGTTTTTGACAGATGATTGCCAGCAGAAAACCGCCAGCTGGGGCCGTTTCGTACCGTCAGTAAAATGCGGTCAAGTTGGATAGTAATCGCGACTTCTCCCATTAATGCTGTTTATGCCGTCAATGACGTCGATCCAGAATCGATTTCTTGCGGCTGGCGGCAGAGCGTCGTGGCTTCTTACTCCTAACGAACAGCAACGCCTAAATGGCTCCGGAAGTGGTCAAAACGGTACGGAAATTGCTCCCACCAAAATTTACGTAGGGAGAAAGAGGCGATAGGGAATTTGCGTCGTTGTTAGAGCTGGTGCGGCTAATTGAAGGCCGTAAATGAGGTTTGTCTATGTATAAATCTACCGACATAGGCGTCAGTGCGCTCGCTTCTGCATAGTAGAGGGTAGGAATTTAACAATGTTGGCTCGGTAATGATTATGATGATTATTATTATTTTTATTATTATTAATATTATTATTATTGTTAATATTACAACCGGTGATACCAATACTAGCAAAGAGACAAGTATTGCTGTTTTACCGTGAATGAAATATGATGAACTTTCGACATTACGAATGCCTTTATATGCCCTCGTGAGGGGATGACGTAGTACCGAAAATTGGCCCCCAAATATTTACTACGTGAACCAACCGATCGAAAAATACGGAAATTGCGACAATATCGACAATCGTATTCATAAATGAACTCGTTTTTCGTTCCTTAGCACCACAGACGCAGCTGACACTTCCCATGGTCTTGCGCCCAATTTCCGCAATCACAATACGTGTTTTTTTGCCTGGCGACGACGCGTTCGTACGTGTGTGACTGGCATTTCCACGTCGTGCGGCCTCGCACCGAGTATTCAATGTGCTCGGTTTGTGCATAACCTGCCCGCAATGCAGGATACGCTCTTGATCTTCCTTATGCAACATCACCAGACGACACGAGGTGTCTGCATAGGCCATCGGCTGTCGTCCTACGCCGGCCAGTACGACCGTTGGCCTGCATTATTGCGGCAGCAGTGGCATGTGGCCCCCCCGTGGGGGAATACGTGCCCTGCGAAATCGACGATCTCTCTAAGTGATTCGCGCCGCGTGTGCAAAAAATTGAATAGAAACTCGGCAACGAACACCGGTAGCGGAATAACAATACAATGAATAGAAAGTAAACTCAGGCCAGCGCGATCACTGCCGCCAGAGGAACGGCCGTCTGATGGCCACAAATGAACTGTTCAAAATTCGAGTGAGGAAGTGTCAAAGAGACTTGAGAGGGCTCAACGACTTCAGTGCAGAGGGCGCTCGGTGGGTGGTTTCATGTAAAGGCTGTACCTATTTCCGAAGTCTGACGAGTGATTGCCCTAGAGAAACTGTCTGGAACTATGCAGGTTCGCTGTGGGCGTACGGATAACGCGCGCCACCGAGTCAAGCCTGTGTGGATAAGCGATGATAGAGTTGGATGGAACTGTGGCCGCACTACAGTGAAGTTCTCAACCTACCACTTAGCCGTATGGTCCCTTAAGTGAGCCAACGTCGTAAAGTGTCGAGTGTAAAATGTGAAGAGAAAGATGACGATTCTATCTGTCGAG
>MNPL01030387.1:5738-22424 GCA_002081605.1 Tropilaelaps mercedesae | reverse complement strand
TATATATATATATATATATAAACACTTCATAAGATTTAGTTTAGGATAGAAGCCTGAATATAGTTTCTCGTTTGGCTAATTTTGTTACGTATTTCATCTTCAAACGAGGATTTCACAGGGGTTGGATCAGGTATTCCAGTTATCCTTTTGAGATATTATGATTGATTGCTACAGTTGATTACTACAAACATGATGTGCTAACGTAAATGCCACGACAAAGTTTACATCATAGGCTGCATAACTTCTACTCTTAGATACGATTAGCATGCGACTACTATTTATGGAACGTCCGTTACACGACTTTTATATTTCTTAAAAGTCAAATGTCCCAACTCAGACAAAGTTGATTCCTCTTGGAAATCTTCTTTTACGCTTTCTGGGGTTCGTATGCGACAATGGAATAGCGAGTTCAATGTACTAAGTGCGCCAATCACTCATCGTTTGTCAAAGTATTATA
Source organism: Tropilaelaps mercedesae (assembly GCA_002081605.1). Taxonomy (NCBI): domain Eukaryota; kingdom Metazoa; phylum Arthropoda; class Arachnida; order Mesostigmata; family Laelapidae; genus Tropilaelaps; species Tropilaelaps mercedesae. Next base: position 21,967 of record MNPL01030387.1, on the reverse strand, counting down.
TGCATGCACCACTTCAAATGTTTGTTCAGATGTTTCTTATGCAAGTCCACTAACTCATTATACGCTTGTTTACTAACACGCCTTCAGATGCAGTTTTTATTCTCACTGTTCAGCCTTCTTGAGAGTGAAGCGAGATTCTGGATTTCGCATTCACTTTTGTCACCAAAAGAGACTGAACAAATAACGAGGAATATATGTACTGCTCTTACGCGAACTTAATAATATTCACTTTCTTAATGCTGCTGCTCAAAGTAAAGTCATCTATTATGTTCAGTAACTAAATTTGACAGCTAGTTCAATTTTTTTCATTTATTGCCTCTTTTTTCCGCTTAGACGAGATGTCGTTTTGGTATTTTGAATTCATTTTACACAATTGTCTATTTCACTCAGAGTTCTCAGAGATAACCAGTTCATAACGCTTTGAAGCTAGAATTGTGCTTCTAGCGGTCAAACGCCCACATCTTCATATCTTTTTTACCCGTCCTAGTTTTCTCTTTTGACCTTTTCTTTTTACTACCTCTGGGGGAAGCCCTTCGAATTTTCATACGCATAATAAGTCTGATATAGTGATTACTACTTAAGTTATTAACACGCGTTTGAAATAATGGAACTCGCAACACCTCACAGAAGACCTGTCATGAGCATATGTCGAATAAAAATTAATGGTAACGTCCCAACTGCGATTTTGTTTTCCACCTAGAGTATACCATAAGAGCTGCTGACGATTGCATGTTTGACGAATGCGAATAGCACGGGAAAGCTACCTCAATTGTTCTTTCTCGCCTTGTTTTGTTCATTCGTGATGTCCAGATAGCTTTACGACTTAATATCACGCTCAAATGGGTTTGAAATGTGCTTAAGTGAATTTACATTACGTTTGCCAACTGACACTTTTACGGTTTACTCTTTTTTAGAATCTACGTAACCTAAGTATTTCTTCTCTGATACTGTAACTTTTATTTGTGCAAAAAATGCATTGCTTTAAAGAGGTAAAAACAATTGTTTTAACTTTTTTGCCTGTTTCTGGCCACATTCGAATCTGCTTTCAGTCTCGAAAATTAACTAGAAGTGCCGCACTGTTCTATAAAAAGTGTATCTCTTGTGATTCACTTGGGTATTTCTCCAGGTTCGCCGCGTTATCTGAAACGCGTATTTGTTTTACAAAATATAGAAAACTACCATGAAGCAGATAAACGCTGTGCCTATAACGAACATTTGTGCTACGAGCGAGTGTGCTTATATACTTTTTGAATTTTGCTCGAGATAAAGTGTTATAGTGAAGCGATAAACTTTTATAGTGAACATAGCTGCCGCCCAATCTAATTAAAATGTAAGTAGGTACATTCGTCGACCACAAACGTGCAAAATGTCACAAAATGGTTTACGGATACGAAAGTAAGAAAACATGAGTTGATTTCGTCAGCGTTGAAAGGCTTACCTCACAGCTAATAATTGAACAGATCTCATTGCAACTTATTCTAGTTGTCCGATTCAATTTTACAGATGTTTTGAACTTACGATTTTGAAGATTTTTAGTAGTCTATTCCCACTTAGTACTCAAGTTTTTTAATTCAACGAGTCCTTATTGGTATTTTATGAATTTTTTAATTTGAACTTGAACCGGTAAGAATGCAAACCACAGAACAGGTTTAAAAGTATTTATATTATCCAGGCTCTAACTGCTAGTAATTTTCTGTATACAAGATAAACACGCATAATGAAGAAAATTAGGCCTGTATTAGCATACTGGAGGTTTACCTGAAATGAAGAGCTGTGTCGACGCAGAACTTTTTATATTGGAAGCCTGGATAAAAGATAATCGATCAGTCTATTATAAGTTTACTCCCCTGAGCTTTTTTTCTGAATAGTTACGATTTAAGTGTTGTCTTAGCAGCAGAGGTCCGTCAGCGCTATTTCGCTGTGTGTGTTTTGTACGATTCACGAGTCATGTCATGTTGCGTCGAGCTACGTGCTTCAGCGTTCACCGGGTCTTCTACCTGATACTGGATCTCTGCGATAGCCTTCCACTTCCACGGCTAAAGACTGATGCTTGTTTCGCTTTTTGGATGGTATTAGCGCCGCCTAAGTAGTGTACCATGTACGTAACTATTGTCTGAAGAGTGCAATCTATATTGTGTCCATAGTGTAGTCATATATGATTGTGTACTGTGGTTTATTTTACATGCGTCTGCTGGCATGTCTATTTGTAAACTTTGAAAATACGAACCATGAGCTGTAAAGGTGTATCGTTGTATATAATTATGCCTTTTTTTTGCTAGATGAATAAAAGAAGGTTCAGCCAGTGGTATCCTCCAAGCTATGCGTTCATCGCAAATACATGCCACCGGGATACTAGTAGGTAGCCATCTTGCGTTGCGCTACCATAGCTGTGAATCGACGTGGTATTTAGTATAGAACTTCGCGTATAGTCCTCCTCGAGAATCAATGCATTGTTCGAATGGAGGTTCTTATGTAGCACTGTTTCGACATCTTACTTTATACCGGGTCTCGTTTTGGTAAACGCTTGTGTATTTTCAAGGATTTTGTCATACGGCATGAGCAATCGTGATGATTGTGGAGGTGACGATCGTGAGGTGTGCCTGCCTACTCCCCGGTTGGTGGATGTGCCAGTGCGAGATGTTTGACGCTATAACACTATAGTCAAACAGATGGATGACTAATCCAAGTGTTAGAGAAGAAATCACAGCATGCTCCTGTCCTTCGCCAGTCGGGGTGTTATAGGGGTCAATCACGTTCGACGAATATATATATATATATATCTATCCGTGATGTGCACCGCGACTCTCTGAACCACTTATACTCTGGACTGCACGAAGCTACAAATGGTTTTGGGCCAATGTAGTTTACAACATATGATAGCAAAAGTGTCCAAGAAAAACTAGCTCATGAATTACATAGTTCAACGGTCTACGAATTAAATAAGTACTTCTGTCTTTTAGTCTTCACTTCTAACAATGAAACCGTGAAGTGTTACTGGTCATACAAATCAGGCAACTTGCCGTTTGGAGTTTTACATAAGATACCCCAAAAATTATTTTTCATTTTCAAATACCTGTAGTCTAGTCATGCCATATGCCTTTTGTATTTTTGATTCATATAACAATTTTTTTGCAATACAATTGATATCCGTCAAATTTTCATGTGATTATTAGTATTCCAATTTTTATATCCTTTCTAGGTAAATCGCGCCATGTAACCCGTGAGTATGCATAATAATGCCGTATCACAGGGCGTTAAAGGTACTGGAGTAATCAGAATACGCTTTTATTCATTTATCACAAGACCCCAAAGTCTAGCGACGCCATTTCGCAAAATCTTGAAGGCTAGTTAATATTATCGTCTCTTCGTTATTTGTCAGATCTCTTCCGGTTGTAATTAAAGGAAAGATTTCCAAGGTAGCTAGCTTTCTTGTGATGAAAAAATCCTTTGAAGTTTTTGCTGACTTGTGCTGCTTGTTTTTGGTTTGTATAAAAAAGCTGAACACGACAAGGTAGACCTCAATGGAACAGCTTTATCTTCGACCACTTGTTTGTAATAAAGTCAATTTGAAATCTTGTTGATTAGAAAGCGAACCGAGCTTAGTGACTTAGTGCATCCGCGATTGCAGGAGACACATGGGTTCATGGGCTCAAACTGCGCCGTTGCACATTTACATTTATGGGCTTTGACTTACGAAAGAATGTAAAAAGTGCTATCGTGGACGTTAAATGTTGGCTGACGGTCAGCCCTGAAAATGTTCTTTTGATTAGAATGTAAGACGACGTCTTTCGGGTTAAGGCTAGACGCGTCAAAAATGAGGCTACGTTGACCGTAATCATCTTTACATCGTTGAATGAGAACACCAGCAATACTATAACACTGTTTAAATCTTAAACATGTTAGGGCCAACAGGATTGAACCATCTGAACTGGAAAAAAATGAAGCGACCATTATTGACAACATATAAATATTCTGATCATTTGCGTTGCAAACTACCCTGGGGCTAACTAAGAACTTCTGAATCGGTGATTAAAACGACATGTGGAGCTGTTATGTATCTCTTAAGGGCTGTTTGGTTTTTCTCAGTTCTGTTAATAAGTCCGTAAGTGTAACCACTGTTTTGATAATAAGGTAGCTAGTAACCTTACCTAAAAGTATAATGATGGCTTCGATTTGTTTATGACTTGACTGGTTACCCCATCGTCTTCAGCATAACCCCCAGGATTTTTAGTTGCGCTCGTACTATAAAATATTTCGGATCTATGTAATAAGTAATCAACTTTGTTGTATATAAAGCTCAACAATGGAGGTAGTAATTGCACAAATAAAAATTGGTTATGAAAGTGTTCATTTATCTGTTACCTATCTGTTTACACACTCAATGCCATTCTATAAGCATGCTGTTGTTTATTTATTTTCCACTTCAATTAAAGCAAATGTTCGTCGGCATTTCGATAACACGCAGAAAGAATTATGTATTACGTATGAGCCAAACTGTGAAGAATTACGGTAGAAATAAATTAACTTCGCAGAATTATAAAAGGAAGTACTATACCGATCAGTCGAAAACTGTCCACGTACGAAAAAGCGGTGAACAAAGTTCATAGTTAATACAGTTAACCACTTAACTACATCCTTGAAAATCACACTACTGTTATACAGTGAAAACGAAACAGCAAAAACTTGACCACAAGTGCATACTCCGTCTCATCATTACAGTTACTACAGTCATCATAATCAGATTTATTATGCACCAGTTTGTAAGCCTGTAACAATGTAAGTGGACACTGGTTGTAGTATTTTAAATAGGTAATCTCATATCGTAGGTTATATCTCAAGTATTTTTCGCGTAATGTCGTACCACTGTCTCTCACCTCCTCAATCAGGTGTATCACTCACACGCACTTGGTTCACTAAAACGAAGACGCCATCGTCCGCGGATCGCGAGCTGACAGGAGTTTTAGCATCAGAACAGGTATTTGGTAGGGGGTGTCGTGGATACCCTTTTGAATCAGTTGGATTGTGAATTTCGCTAAATCATCCACGCACGAAACCCAATATGAAGTAGGATGATCTCTCAAGAAAGTCTGAACAACAGAAACCATCTCCGATATACGCATCAACGGTAATGTTTGTGCTAACGATTGAGCCAGAGAGAATATTTTAATTTTGCCGTGTGTGGTTTACCTTGGTCTTGAAGTTATGACGCCTCGATTATCGCAAAACTGGCGCAATTTTGCGATTATTCGTCATTAACTCTTTACAGGTCCATCACCCACCAGTAATAACAAAAGAAAAAAACACGTGAATACGCCTGAGAGGATCTTCAAAGATGCAACGAAATTGGACAAACACGGATTATTATTCCAAAATAAGGCCTTTATGGCTTCCTATTGTTAAAATCTGTTCGTCGTCGTCAAGTGAAAGAGCACCTGAGCAATAATCTTTTGTCCGCATTCTTAACATCAGGTTGGCTCACAGTTAGGTTTTGGAATGTCTGTTTACTTCGGAACTGTTGAAACCTCATGGACAACAAGTACTATCTGATTATAAAGGCTTTACAATTTCATTAGCTTGTTATTGTAGTACTGATGCAAATTTTTATACCCTTTCAAAAAGATAAATACAACAATACTTGCCTATTATGTGTATTTAACTAAATGCCTATACTTTTTTGCGCATGCCTAGTTGCAGAAATTAATATGGCGCTGAATATCTGTTTTCGTGACTCAACACCGACAAATGTAGGTAGCATGCGGCATGCACACCATCACACACTAAGCGAAATCATTATCATTGGGCTGAGTCTAATTGGCAGCTTAACATAATAAAAAAGAAAGACCCACAAATTTTACAATTTCCTTAATGGAAGCAAATACGATGCAAACCACAGTTACCAATGTTATTAGCACCAGGAAATGTGTATAAATCGGGGAGGGTAATGCATGGAAGATCCCATGTGATGTAACGTGTGATTACATGTAGGTCAATCCCTTAATATTGTACTGTTCTCCCTTTCATTTATTTCACTCATTCGTTTATCTATAGATAAATAGGGGCATTGGTATTCTATTTGATGGTAGACTCATCCATTTCTTTGTCGCCCTTGGCTTTCGGAGTGGGTTAAGGAGAGGGACTCACGGGTGAACCGGCCGGGGTAAGAAAAGGGAAACGGGGAGGCAATATAAATGAACACACGCTAAACCGCGAAAGATAACAAACACGGCGTTTCATAAGCAGAAGAAACACACTTCAGATCATTAACTACAGCCAACTCATCTACAAACATGGTACGAATACTTTAAGCTACGCTCCAGTTGTATATATGAGTCTGAGGCTTTGTTTGTGTTAACACTTACTAACCAAATGCCAACTTGCTGAAGTGGAACGTGCAAAGATGGGCCAGTGCACAGAAGTGAATGGAAAGTGCTAGCGCTTGTACAAGTAATCGCGGTAGATCTAAACGAAAGGATTGATATCTGGGGGCATGTAGCTTATGGCTATCCAGCCTTCATGATTTTTTCTAGCAATGCCAGTTACAAGCTGGGAAAACATTTCCATCACCACTTCTTATTCGAATATTATCATATCAGTTTGTGCTCCTATCTGAGCTAATGTGTTTGACTAAATGCTTGAATCTAAGGCTGAACCAACAAATCTAAAGTTACACTCTATTTAGTACAACGTTTCAGTATGGATGTCAGAGACGATCTATCAGTAATTCATTATTAAATTAAGAAAATCTCAATTTCGAACCTCAATTTTTTCTATTAAAGTGCGTCATTTAAATAATGCATACTTCTTTATATCATATCGGCTATTAATCCATGAATTGTTCTTGTCAAAATAGATAAAATAGTACACAGAACAGGCCACTGGTCTCACTGGCCGTATATACTGAAATGGGCAAATAATGTGAGGCCACATTTTCTCAACTGTGGTGCCTTCTCTCAATTGGATGGAGATATTAGCTAAGGCGACGATTTCCAGCATTTTGTAAACACCCACCCTGTGAATTGTTTTTAAACCACATGAAGATTTAAATTTTGCAAGAGTGCTGTGTATGAAGCACTTTATTTGAGGTATCGGCGATGTAACGATACATCCAGACAAAACAAAGTGCTGTCAATGTTGTTCCATGTGCGTGACGAAAGGTTTCCGTACGGCGACCATCGAAATTTTCTCTTTCATTCTGTAATCTGGTGAACATTTTGTCAGCCTTCTAATATGAAAAACTGTCCTTATTCCTCCCGTCAGAAGAACTAATATTCTTATAAGTGGAATACGAATCAAGTTCCATGTGAAATAGTACCCCTGAGGGTCAATAATAACAAATGTTCGAGATTTATTGTACGAGTGGTTTCTGTGTGAAAAGGCCGACCTTTTTGCATGTATAGTGTTGCAAGGTAAGTCGGCAATTAGCTTCGTGAAGCAACGCTTCTTCTAAACGTAGTGTTCAAGCATTTATTTATATTGCGTTACATATCGTGCAAAAGACTTGAAGGTGCATCAAAAAGTCTTGATACTCTTCTATGCATTCTGGCCATTACCACGTCAATCCGATGAATGATTGAGCGGATCTTGAAGGGTTGTTTTGGAGTAAAGACTAAGCCGGATGAAGATCCTGCAACTAATTTAGGTCTTGCCTTCCACACAGACAAAAAATAAAATATAGTAGTTTGTAATAAAATTCCTAGATCCTACACTATCATAATCAGGACAAGGCCAATTAAAAATTTTTCATCTTCATCAAGCTGACCAGTACGATCACCAGATTTTTTGCAAGGCCACCTAAATTTCTTACGCTCTGCTTGAACACCATGACAACTTGTAGCTTTTTTAAACAGATAGTTGAGTAAGCCTAATCTTTGTGTTTCAGCAAAGTGTACTTATCGTATTGTTATGTTTAGTGGCCATGGCTGCGAGCCAAAAGGAATCCTACCCGCCGCAGCCCTTTAAGTTCACCTACTCGGCAGAGGACCCTGAAGGCTCGCACACACATTCCCAACAAGGTGACGGCACAGGAAAGGTACGGAAGACTATTATACATGTATTTTAACAAGTGCATGATCGTGCCAAGGTGAGAGCAGTAACTTAAACAATCTCATTTTGCATTTCCTTCGAATTTATCCTCGCAACCCAATTTACAAAACCTATGTTTTCTACCGCGGTCTTGGAAGCAGTTGCTCTGGCGACATCTTCCAAATCAAGTATGCAAATTAACCTTTGGCTTTTGGTCCTAGGTTGCTGTCTGAGCCCTACTGCCCGAGGATGGGAGTTTACAATTTGCCATGTGTGTGACCATGAAAGTGCTAGAATTGGATACTAAAATGCTTCACTTATCTATTCGATTCGCATATAACCTGTGTACGGTTCAAAAATTGTTTTTTTATACATAGGTGACCGGTGAATACACTATCACTCTTGCTGACGGTCGTTCCCGCACCGTAAAGTACACAGCTGATAAAAACGGATACCAAGCAGAGATCATTACGAATGAACTGGGAACCGAATCGAAGAATCCTGCCGATGTTACGATTCAGTCTACAGCGCCCACTGGTGCTGCAGCTGCTCTACAAAGACCTTCAACATCAGCTGCCAAGGCTTCCGCCTCCTATACTGTCCCTGTATACGTCCCGTACGCGTACGCCGCAAATCATTACTAAGCGTTTAAATAAATTTTTGCTCAAATAAGTAAGCGGCCAAAGGAGAGCATCGAAAGCGCTTCCCAGTGATACGATCCCGGTATACACGAAACGAGCGTCGGTGTTATAGACAGACATGAGTGGCGCAAAAACGAGCGTCGGTGTTATAGACATGAGTGGCGCAAAAAGAGCCAAACTCCGTTTCCAACCGCGTAAAATCGCGTTGTTCCGACGAACGACGAAGTCGATCCACTCATCCAGTGTTGTGTACCTTATGGTAATAAGTCGCAGAGTGTTTCGCGCTCTGTGGTCGTTGTTCCTTTCTGTAACTAATTTAATCTAGTCTGATAAATAAAACTTCCTATACTTAAGTCTTGTGTTGACTGATCTTTAGGTGTTATAAAAATTTATGCTGAAGAATACGTGGTTATTTTAAATTTCTCCTATCTTGCAACAAGCCCTAAAACATAGGCTTCAGTCGCGTCTCACTTTACTCAAGGAAAGAATGAATAGCATACGTTAGGGACAAAGACTTTAAAAATTCTCTTTTTTGCTCGACTAAATTCGGTACGTTCTCGCGAGAGCTTTAATCAACGGTGCTGCTTTTTACAAATGTATCGAGATTACTGTCCTCAATGGTCTCATCTTTATAGTCCTCACCACATCTCAGTTTCACAAATTCTTAATGTTTTGTAATGTATTTGAGAGCGTGCAACGACTTCAAACTACCTGCATTCAATTTCCGTATTATGAGAGACCAGCGGGTTATTACAATAAGATGCATTCGTTTTGTCATGCGACAAAATCTCATTTCGTGAAACGTGGTTTCACGAAAAGGTAATTGCTAGGGCAGTGTCGGACTTACGCAGAGGACATCCTTGCATCAGTAAAACTCCGTACCGGATCCCCGTTTGGTATATTCCCTTTTCGTTTCGCAATAAATTTAAGTTTTGCTTGTCTTGAAGAGCATTAAGATCAATGTGAATTGTTTGATAGTAAAATATTATTCGAAAATATTCGTACATTAAGACGAAAAAAGGCAACGCGCATATTCTCTATTGTTTTTGTCTATTCTTACACATTGTTTTCTTCTTTATGACATGTTAAAGAATTCAATTGAGAAGAATCCGGAATTTGGCTGCAAAAATAGTAAGGTCCACGGACCTATAAGAATACGTAGAGATCGCACGCAACAGTAACTGAACAGAAACATAATACGTCCATGTATTATTATATTAGAGGTGCTAAACAAATGAGAATATGAAGGAGTCTGGAGGACGAAGAAGTTCCTTGTGCGCCAGCATATAGGGGTCATTTCTATTCGAGTTCCACGGAGCCATCTCTGCTATGAGAGGAGCTTCTAAGGTTACTTGCAGTCATTTTACAGTTGAATCGAAGTTCCAAATTTCGGTCGTTGAGTTTTTTCCGCTGTATGTTCAAAACGAATCAGTACTTCTGCACGAAACGATGGTAATATGCTAAACACTTGTTATCAGTATAGAATTGCTCCTATAACACTTCAATTTATTCGCTGAAGTAAGCTTCGAATTTTCAAGAAAAGCTTCAAGTACATACGGCAGTACCATTGATTTACAAGGTAGTTTCTCGATATTTTATGCTTTATTCATTAATCCTTGTGATTCCTAGATGTTTTAGTTACAGAGGGTCGAAGTAAAGTAACGTGGAAACTTGGATTTGCTCTCAATGGAAAAAGGACCCTGGCTAGAAATCTTAGAAACGTACGGCTGATTATTTTTTGTCTCAATTTATTCCTTCAAATTCTAAATAAAAAAATATGGAACAAGCTTACGACAAGCGGCGTTGAACGCATTTGAATGTAACTTATACATAGATGAAAGGTCGGATAGAAATGTCAAAGCTTCTTCGAAATGCACTTAGCTCACAGACAGTGATTGTTTGTGTGTGACCCGAAACTTCTTTGACAATTTTTTTCTAGAACCAATAACTTTGAGCAGTTAAAGGTTTTCGATACTTTACCTCGTATAAGCATACCTCATATAAGTCCGTTTAGAAAACGAAATGTATATGATTAGCTGGTAGAATAGTTAATATTTTATGAATTTATTGATTCTTACAGAAAGTAAACAAGCAGATTTTCAATAACAGGCTATATACATATCAAATCGTTCAGTGTGATCAGGTCAACTATGCCGGAACTAAACATTACACAATTTGAGATGGATGAAGTCGGAACGGTTGTGTCACAGAGACGAAAAGCATTTACGGTTCCCATTTCTTGTGAAAGTAATGTGAAACGTGTGTCCCAATAAGCAAAGATAATATTAATGCCTGTACAATGTGCAAAACGTAACTTCATTGAATTCGCCACGGAAATGCGCTCGCATTTATAACGGAGATTTTTTTACTCATCAGCAACCGTTGTCAAAAACTGCTACGTTAAATGTTGGCTGATGGTCAGAACCCTAAAAAGAAAAAAACCTATTGTCAAGAAGCACGCCACACAATTGTTTTTGAGGTCACCCGTCACGCAGCTGTCTGGTCACTCTGTACAAGTTGTAGTGTATTTCGCAATTCAATCTGAAATCTGATTTCTCTAGAACACCCATGGTTTTTACTGCAACTTTATTGCGTATATAACCATAACCTTAAATATGGCAGAAATAATGGCTCTGTCCGAGCGCCGCTAGCACAAGCAGTAGCATTCTAGCGTCCCCTACGAATTATTCAAGATGCAACACACACTGTTTCCAAAACTTTCTAGACGAAATCAAGTTTGTGGTTTATTGCAGAAATTCTCACAAATTTTGGGTTGTAGCTAACATTTCACCTGACATGACATTCACCGATGTATATTCACTAATGATGTAATACTCATGCCAAAAAGAATTTTCGCTGAATATGTGGTTCCACCTATAATACTAACTCTACCTCAACAACAAAATAGATGAAGGATTTTTATGTTGCTACAACGACGGTTTCACTATTATTCGAGACTTCAAGGTTGTATATTGTGCAACTCAACAGAGAAGCAAGCAAACCCATCCTTAGTGAGTCCAGATGCGTTTCGTAGATCCTTAAACTTCGCAAGTCGGTCGACGACATAATTTCCTGAAGATGGCGCTAAAAAGACGTCGCTTATAACCTTTCCATTATCGTATGTGATTACCTCATGTTTCGCAACAGACTTTCCGTCAGTATTGTGAAGCTGAACAATAATTCTTTTTTTCACTGGCCACCCAACTGCGGACGGTTTGTTCGCCGGTAGGCGAAGAATTAGTCCGACATATTGATCTTTGTTCGAGCCAGGTTGAACTTGGCAAAGGAGCTCAAAAACATAGCCGCCGGCTTTCCACTCTTGAGCACTGGTACTTTTCTGTAGTTGGTTTGAGCTTTGACACTTCGTACTTAGTTCGAGTATCTGCATCCAGAAGAAGCCTTTCGTCTGAAACGTCGGAACGGGCATCACCCGTGACCCACGCGAGCGCTCGTTGGGACCCTGACTTGAGGGAAATGCGCTGGGTCTACTCTCCGGAAGTTCATGCTCGACCTCACCTTTCCATAGGTGATCTTTGATTTCGGCCAAATTGCCTTCTAAGCCGCATCGGCACCCAAACTTTAAAGTCCGAAGGACACGCTCGTTCATTTCAGTGACAGATCCACAGCAGATTTCCTTACAACTGTAACAACGTATGTCATATCCGTCCGAACTTTCGACAGCCAAACAGCAACCAAAGCAAAATGTATGCCCGCATGACGACAAGATCCTTTTAGTAGTAAAGCATCCGCAGGCATCACAAGATGTTAATCGATGCGAAAGGGCACCCAATGGTACTAAGGGTACACGACATCCTGGATTTAGTTCCGGAGGAAGGTCACGTAGATAGACCTGGAATATCACGATATCCATGTTACAAACGTGGCTAATTACTAGGAAATTTCGCAGCTATTGAAAACTAATGACCGACTTGCATTTATGACAATGTTTCTAATAGCCTAAAATGTAATAATTCCTATCATCCTATGTTAAGGTCGGCCCTCAATACGATGTTTCATCTGCTGTGAATTACGATTGTATAAACGTGGGAACTTGAAGAAAATTCAGACTTAATGCTATGAAAGAATTAGTGACAGTGGAAAATGCAAATTTTTTAGAATTAACATTCGATACTTCATATATTGAATATATGAATATTACTACTGGTATCTCAAATACTAAATATGTTACACAGCTTACCTAGACGTTTGGGACGTTTTTGAGACGAAATTTACCTCTTTGATTGCTTGATTGACCGATTTTGATCCGGACAAACGCTGCTCCCCCATACTGAAAATCGAACAATGGCGACTTATTAGCCCCTATCCACTGACTGATTAAAATATTCTATTGGAACAACTTTAAACCAAGAGACCGTAATCTAACAAATTTGTTCCTTAATGTCACGCATCACTACAGTTAAAAATGGCATTGTTTTTAAGAATCAGATAGTTACGGCGAATCTACCAGACCCAAAGTAAATAGCGTGAATAAGTGCCATAGCGGTTTATGCGATTGTACGTCATCGCCGAAAGCACTGAGTTTAGTCACCTCTTGGACGAACCCATATGTAAAAAACTGGCAGTGAAAGCTTCCTGACGTATGTTCCATGCGGAAATTGTCGTGTTGGTGCTAACAATAACCACAATATAGTCTTTATTTTCTGTAGACATTACTACAAATTAGATAAGCAAAACTTGAGTAGATCATCATGTTTTCTTTCTATGGGACGAAGTAAAACACTGACAGTTTACAAGACTTTGGTCACCTATGCGTGCATATATATTGTCATTCAACATTCTGAACATGTCTAGGTAATATGTGGCGAGTTATCCTATAGGATTACCGGTATCTAAATTTTTGGTATTTTGTGGTGCAACGCCATTTGTTTTTTCATCAACCAAACCCACGGGTGATGTAGGAACTGTTGACCTAGGAATTTTGTGTTGCATTTAACGTTAGTTTTAGGCGCTCTGGTATCATACAACAGCAAGTATTTGTATCGGCTTTAATCGGCCCGCTGAAATTCCGTTGACTTGAGCTAAATTAAAGACGCGCTATTTTAAAATTTCTAAAAGTTTCGACATGAGAGGCGACTGCCTGGACTACTTTCTTCTGAAGCCATCTCAACGTTATAAGCGTAAATAAACAAGTTGTCGCATTTGAGCAACATGGTTCATAACCAATTCGTTAAATTCATGTAATTTGGCATCACCCGATGAAATTTGATACTACCTGATGAAATTTAATACCAATCAATGTTATTCTTCATCTCCGATGTAATTTGACATTTTTAATGTAATTTGGCACCGCCCGATGAAATTTAACACCACTCGATGTTTTTTGGCACCAACCGATGGAACTTAACACCACTTGATATCCTTTGACATCTCCGATGTAATTTGCCATGTTTATGTAATTTGGCACCACCCGACGAAATTCAACACCACTAGATGTTCGTTAAACCAATTCGTTGTTGTTAACCAATTCGTTAAATTCATTACACGTATTAGTCTGGATGTTTAAGTGGAGATTTCGCATGACACAGCTACAACAGGGTCCCACAAAACGATATTGAACACATGAACAGCAAGCGACTCACAAAGCACATTTAAGTGTGGCAGTAGTTTAGCATCTTACAATGTACTCTGGGGTTCTTTGAATTGCCTGAGTGGCTTAATTGTAAGGTGAAGGGCTACCGCTCACCAGTTCGAATGCTGTTGGGACACAAACTTTTTGCATACTTTGTGTACTTAAAACGCCCGAAATAACAAACCTACTCGACGGGAGACTTTGATTGCCGATATTTGCTCCACGCGGCTCGAAAAAGCGGCCTTACGTGTTGGTATTTAAGTGCATATAGTCATGAGCCCAGGATTTAGTTTGGAAAGCACATCGCATTATTGATCGAGCACATGGTGTAGACTTCTACACCATGCGCTCATCTCTAAACGCAACTAAAGAATGGAAGGCTGGTGAAAATTAACTTGGAAGATAAATATTTGGTCCAATTGTAACATTCTTTCGAAAGCCTGTTATCTATGAATGTACTTATAATCAGCAGAACAAATCGTTTTTGCTAAAACAGTCATTCTGGAGATACGGATACGCAAAAATAAAAACACTAGGTCGAGATTATTAGCCTTGAAATATTCGCAACACTGCGTGCTTATTCGAAATTATATATTATTCGACCTGCCGACTTAATGAAGATGCATTGCATGACAACTGTTCGTTTAGGCAGTCGTTCAAACTTTGCTTTGCTTTGACAAAAGTGGATAAAAAGAACATGCGAAGAACTCCTTTAGGTAATGCAGTCCAGGTGGGTTCTCGATATCAAAAATCGAGAGCAAAAAAACCAAATCAAAATGGATCCTATTACATATAGGTCGGTTGCAAGTGAAACGTGTACATCATAGTAGCTCTACCTGCATTAAGAATTCTTGGTGGTAACTTCGAGATCAATAAGAACTTTATCAATGTTTCATTTATCAAGTCGCTTTTTGGGCATATTTTAATAACTGAAGCCAATCAAACGTCGCTCTATTGTGGAGGTAAATTTTAAATCTTCAGATATTTGTAAAAACCAACATATTGAGTCTTAAAATCCTAAGCGGCCTTCAAACCAAGGAGAAAAAACAACGTGATGAAACGTGATGTCGACTCTTCCTCTTGAGCCACATACCTCGGATCCAGATCCGTATCCTTCAAGGAAAACTGTAATTCACCATCTATAGTGTAGAAGTTGGCGAGAAACGAAGATGCACACCGTCATAGAGCCAGCTCCAGACAGGTGAGCCCATATATAAAGAATGTAAACGAATTTTCGCCTCGACGAGTGCTATAATGCGCATTATAGAAGAAGTTTTTGCAAGTAAAATATCTGCAGACTGTCATAGAAAAGATGGGACATACGCGCATGTACAGGGGATCTCAATATTTAAGACATACTGCAATGAACTGTGTAGTGTTGCAGTATTTTAATGGCACAGGTGCATTTTCCCGTTGAAAGTTACGTAAAAAGCAATAGCGTATTCAATCATCGACTACAGTTAGTAGTGGTAAATTCGAACAGACTTCCCATTAAGGGTAACTAAAACAGTGCATCGACAATTTTTTCAGGCTTACCAAATATAAAGTGAAACTCAACATTGCATCGTATGGGAAAAGACAGCCAGTTTCGTAAGGCTAAGCAATTAACACCATCTCCGTCTTTACACACAAGATGACATATACGCACGTGGATCACCCACTTAACCCATTAAAATGCATGGTGCAAGCAAATCGACTCCGTTACGTGGCACAACAATGTAATACGAAATCGAAACATAATTAAATGCCTACCTTGAAGAGGTTTGTTGAAATTTCGTTGTTATTTCGCGCTAACACAGCGTGCGTATCGAAAATAGTCTAGCAGACGCCAAAAATACCCACAGTTCTTCACCCTGCGAATATAAAGTTCGGCTATAGTGCGATAGTTCACCACGATAGTCGAGCTCGGTGGCTTGGTGCATTCGCGTGCGCCTTGCGACTGGAGGAGACACGTAGGTGCACGGGTTCAATCCCCA